>JAGFPH010010923.1:0-27050 GCA_018207615.1 Philaenus spumarius
AGACCGAAAACGGAATGAGATAGGGACACATGTTATATTACATTTTTTGTTTCTTTTGACATGCTGAATAACGTGACAAAGTTTGTTCATATGGTCGCAGGACACCCTGTATAATAATTCAGCATAGTTTTAAAACAGTGAGTGACCCTATTGATACCTATTTCTGGAGTTGTACTGGGCCGATTTTCATACAGTTTGTTTTAAATGAAGAAAAATTTAATTATAAAAAAATTATGAAATTTCATCAATATATTTGTAAGTGCGATTTAGGGGTATTTTGGTTTTAGGTTACAACCTATTTATTTCTGGAGATCTATCGGACCAATTTTCGCCAGTTTTGTTTTAAATGGAAGTGTTTGTTTGTCATTTTAATCCAGAAATTATGAAGTGTAGGCCTAATTTTTATTTCGTTATATTTACAAGGGCACTTTTTGGGGATTATTGGTTTCAGGTTACAACCCTATTGATACCGATTTCCTGATATTCATTTTGCAATAGGACTTTTTTACTGACCCATCTGAATCAGCTGACCTCAGGAGACTTTATTACCTAGTATTGTAACTTAGCATTTTGAAAAAAAAAAGAAGTTATTTTACATATGAAATTTGACGGTGGACAGGTTTCACGGAGCATTTAAAACCTCGATATTATTGCTTTAATACATTTAATTGCAAGGGAGGGTGAAAATTAAAAAAAAAACTGTTTATTAACTTTAAATTTTCAAGTAGCGACACAGGGAAAACAACCCCACTTATGACGGAGCATCAAGACAATCACAAATGTTGTTGAGCAGCACGACTGACCAGATTATTTGTGAAAAAAATGGACGATTGATAGATTACCTTGAAGTGTACATAAAATTGTTAACAGGGTATGACAGGTTGATGGTGTTAGTAAGTTTACAAAATTTTGCTTCTTTAAAATAAAGTCAACATACTATACTTTTATAAAACTTTCACTTAAATAGGCTACAAACTTTATTCATTTTGAAAGAATGTGCAAAGAAAATGCATACACATTTTGAAAGCTATGTCCTAAGAGGTGGTTTTAAAAATTCATGTGTTTTTAACTAAGTAAGCTCACTTTCTTGTCATTACAAAGTGATTATAAAGAAAGTCTGGACATGTGGATTGATCAGTTGTTTAAACAAAAATTAATAATTAAAATAATCAAATTTCAAATTAATTGATATTGTTATTTTTAATGTGAACATTAACTTTGTTTATGCAGTTTGCTTTAACTATTTTTTAACATAAAAACAATACACTACAAATTTTCCTAGTAAGGGAACAAGAACGACAAAAAACCTTTCTAGCCGACCTGATGAAATTGGTGCTTGCTAAAGCAAATTGTAAAATGACAACACTTTTGATCTGGGATTACCTCACTGTACTTCACAAAATATACGACATGGAGGTTTCTTATATATAAGCTAAGACGAATCTAAACAATGCCTAGAATTGAGTGCATGGGTCAATTTTTTTTGGAAGGGAAAGTGGCTGGGGAATCATTTGGCTGTGTTTAAATGACCAGTGACTGAACTTAGCCTACATTGCCCCATTACGCAATCAGAGAGGGACTTGTTAGATGACATTCTTCCAAACTTGATTGGAGGACATCGCATAATTGGAATCCCCTCACCTGATCCGATTACACTTTAAAGGCGTACATGACAAGAATTGAAAACATTGTCAATCTTACTGAGGCTGAGTTCACATTAATCATAACACAGCATTCACAATATCTGCTTTCCAAATTGATTAAAGAATTTAACACATTCTGTAAATTTTGCTACTTATTGTTTCATATTAATTAAATTGATCTGCAAAGGCAGGAGGTGTTGGACCTGGTCCAGGTAGAAGAACCCTGAATGGTGTACAGATGGCTCAGAAATGAACAGCAATTTTTTGACCAGGAGTCTATGGTCTTAGTTGTAAGCCTTCTCTTCCCATAGTTTTTTCATTGAACTGTAGGAGGTTGTTGTTATTAAACTCTGCGCCTGAGAGATCCTTAAAAAAAAGAATTAAGGGATCTAGGATTGATATTCTTTCTGAAACCAAACTGCCTTAAAGGCGGTGGAATCATTGACCTATGAATCAAGGCTAGTTTGGGACAGCTTCAAAGTAGTGAATGAAATGGCTAGAGTTAAATGGATGCCTGGTCAAGGGCAATGGAGGCCAAAAATCCCACCACTGGTCTAAGGAAGGGCGAAGGGAAACCACAAATGTTTGCAAATTTTCAATAAAACAAATTTTGAGTTTAAGACAGGATTTATAGGTAATGAGTGCAAGAAATTTTGAACACTTGTAAAAAATTGATGAATTGATTTTCTTTCAAACAAAAATTTATTGGTAAATGTGTAAATATACAATAACAAAAAGAAAAGTAAATGATCAGAACAAAAGATAAGATCAGAAAATAATATTAAGAGTTTGGAAAACATAAATTATACTTTAGCACTAAATAAAATAATCTGAGAAAACAAAAATGTCTGGTTTTTCTAATTCTAATGTTCTTAATTATTAATCACAACACAAGCAAATGAGCTACATACATTGTTTATTAAGCTTCCTTAAGAAGAAAATTATTTTCTAATTCTACAAACATAAGACGAAGATTGTGATAATAAAGAATATAGGAGAAAAGGTACAATTAGGTGAAGGTTTTTTGTTGAAATATGGATTGTTATTGTGAACACATTGTATCACAATACCACTGTGAGAAGTTATGTAAGTCTGCTATCTGTACTGACATTAGTTTTAATAGTCACTGTTTCATTCCACTTTTGGTTGGTTTATCTTTTAAAAGGTAGCTCTATTAAATCACGAGACTGATTTCACTTCGTAAACAAACCGGTCAGAACCGGTTTTAAGTGTATGTGTGGTGACCTTGAACTTCAAGATCAGGAGAAAGTGTAGATACAATGAGTCAGATCATTCGAAAAGACTGCCGACTCGATGTTATATTGACAGCTGTGTCTGACATGTTGCACGGCGCGAGAGTGTATACGCACCTTAAGTCGCTAACAATTTTATTTATTGAACCATTGTGTGACGTGTGTGTGAAATTTTGCAATCAACTTTAATCAATTTGATGAGATTATGACAAAGACATGCACCAAATTTCAGGTATATTTCAGTTTTTATTCAACTGGTCACACCTGAAATAAAAAATTGTTATATTTATCGAACTGATAATATATCTATCTGTTTAATTGTTACTTTCCTGGAAAATAAAATAAATTTATTCACATTCAGTTCTGTCCTATGTTCTAAGTCTCTACCTCATCGGGAAGTTAGTTTAAAATCAGTTCCAAAATTTGTACCGAAAAAAAAAGGAAGAAGAAAAGCGAGTCAATAAAAACATTAATTTTGTAACAATGGTTTCATTCTTCACCACGATTATGCTTACTGTCTGTCACTGTCTGAGGAGCAATTTTTGTTCGAAAAACATTAATACCCTTAAAATCCTTCATTTACCAGATAGCACCGAATTACTATTATCTTTTCAGTGCTTAAAGAAGCACGTTATGAGTCAGTTGATGCTGTAGAAGAAATTGGCGGATATGTTGAAACAGTTGACAGAAATCGATTTTTCCACGCCTTTGAACAGCTGAAAACAAGACTGAAGCGATGTATTAGTACAAATGGGGGGCGGTTTATTATGGAGACAAGCATTAAAATTGTAGTACACATAACGTCAAGTTATTTAACCAGTCTCTTTGTTTAACAGACATACCTCGTAAGTTCATCAGGCTACATGTACGATGTTAAATCAATAGTTGATGTTTTTAGAAATAGGTATAATTCACTACAAACTTGTAGATTATTAACCATTCCTACACAAACTTCTTCTGGAAGCATTATTTTTGTGATTTTAATGAAAGAAGAAAGGGTTATTTCTTTCTTGGAAAAACTGCTTCAGAATGGTATAAATAATTTAATTCTTGGTACCACTGCACTTTCTATTTACTAATGTAAACCAGAGAAATAAAAAATCGATACGGGATAATTCAAAATATATAGAACTCTTGAAATCCGATTTCAGAACATGTTAACAAGAACCAAATAGCTACATACCTAAATTTTTTCTGTTCATCTTGGTTCGATACGCAGGTCATGAAAAATACCACACTGTCATTAAAAACTACTGCGGGAACCTACAGGATCCAGAAATTTTGGAGCACCACTGTTGGGTTCGAGCATTAACAAATTTGTTTTGAATTTCCTAAGATTACCCATCCCTAGTTATGTTGAACAACAAGCAGATGCTATGCACATTGCCATCATGATTTTTAGAAAAGAGCGTCACACTGTTGTTAAAAAACTAAATATATCTAAAACAAAACTTCAAAATTTCTGCTTTTTTTAAACTCGGTATATCCCATATCAATGTCAGCCCATATATGCATTATTTCTTTAAACATCACCCTTTGTTCTATTTTTCATTTCCATGTAGTCTTGGGTTTTATGTAATTCAAGGTAGCCTCAGCCCCATTTAGCTTGAAAACCAGGACTCTTTCCATACAATTTCCTGCCCATTCTCCAAGTTTGCATTTATTTGTCAATCAATATTTCATCAATATAATTATTTCGGTTTTGAGTACCGATAAATCTATTCCACAAAGATGTTTCGATTATTTCACTGTTATAAAAGAACTTTTGGACTGTCTCAGATAAACTAGAGTATGCAACGATTGTATCGAGAATTTAAGACACTTGTGAGAAATTCAGAACACCACCACTTCCAAACTTTTGCCTCTTGTACCTTAAAAACCATCGTAATACAATTGTTGCATACTAGAAACAATAGCAAAACATTACAATTCAATTTAACGGTATAATAAAAGAAGAAATTTGGCTTACCATTATAAATAGCATTACAGATCGCAGTTCTAGCAGATTTTATGACAGGATTTGGAGAAGAAAGGATATTCATGGGATAAGAAGTACCATTCATTTGGTATTCTCCTAATGTGGATCAAAAAAGCAAAATAAAATGAGAAATTAAAACACACTTAGAAGGTAAAATTCAAAAACAAGTATTTTAGTGCTAAAACAAAATCATACAAGTACATGATTAAAAAGTCCTTTGTTGCAATGGTGGTTCGAATGATCATTTAAAAAGCAAACGTATATTTTTATTGAATTTAGAACTTTGTTCGACTTACTTTAATGTAATAATTAGGACAGAAGAGTAAAACACGTTCAAAAGATTGTCACTCGAATTGGGTTATTGTCCTTGATTGTTTAGTGTTTGAGTTTATTAATTTGACTATATCTGCCAAGATAATATGGTTAGGAGAGTTTGTTAACCGAACATGGTTTACTAAAAATGTATATATTTTCTCTTTTTATTAACTAAAAAATACACAACATTAAAATCTAATAATTATTGAGTCGGACTTGTGAGAACACAAAATATCACAACTGTAATACGTTTACTAACTAACGTTTAGTTTCAGCGACAATGTCGTCATCTTCAGCGATGTATGAGATACAAAATCAAACTATAACTATTTAATACTTGTTTTAGTTTGATTATCGTAGCTCTTGCGTCACTGAAGATGGCGACGTTGTCGTTGAAACACGTTTGAGTTAGTATTAGTTGTAAGATTTTATGTTCAAGATTTATTCTTTCACAACACAATCTATCATATCCAACACACAAGTCCTATTTAAGTACAGTGGTGACCATTAATCTCCACCAATAAAATGTAGGTATTGTCTAATTTTGGCAGACAGTTAAATTAACACTAAACAAATTCTAACTTCACGATTGAATACAAAACAAATCGAAAAATTTATGGCTGAATAAGAAAATAGAACTTAATTCCATTCTTATCAATGAGATCAAGACGATGTTGAGTTTTGTATACGCAACTGGATATTGCAATAATTGCTTAAAAATATGTTCATCAATTTTACAATATTTAACCAAATACTGTGCATGAGAAAACTGGTAGTTTTTTGTACAAAACCATTTACTTCGAAGAACCATTTTATTTTAAAGATTACAAATAGAAATTAGTACAAAAACACATTTTCAATGACGATTTTGCCGACTAGCACTTTATGAAGAAAAATTGTTCAGCTGAATCACTTCTTAATAACAACAGTAACAAATTAAATGTGTCCATATTATGTCTCTAATAATTCTTGTACAATGCTGCGTATTGCCGATGTATCGTGTTTGGTACTCATGTCCTTTAAAAATGTTTAATGTATGTTGCTTTATACGAGATCATAGTTTTATTTTTTTAAACACACACTTACACAAACACTGCTCGAAAACACATGGGAAGACATTTTATTCACTGACCCTACGGGTAATATTAAAATATTTTTTACATTGCTATTCATGTCTTAAATATTGTTTACCATAGATATAAATATGCCAACGTTGAGATCACAATTAAACGCCACATGGTTTCTTGACGAAGCAACGGCACTGCACACAGACTTTAATATTTCAGCGAGTGATCTGTACTAGTGAGCTACAGCTGAGACAAGAACTCAAACATGTTTAATGAGACAGATGATCATAACAAGTCACTGAATTGATTTAGTTTTCTGTACATAAATTTTTGTTTATATATAAGTATATATTCTTTGTCTCAGTCAAACATTGTGCAAATAAAAAAGTGTAGGTTTTATTTTGAACCCCTGATGCAAAAGTTAACCTCTTGGTGTTATAAGTTTAACGTGTGTACCTGTCAGTGGCATTATAGCTCCCAAACGGATGAACCAATTTCGATTTAGTTTTTTGAAATGTGACTTGATCAAGAGTGTTCTTAGCTATGATTCATGAAAATCGGTTCAGCCATTCGGGGTTATCAAATTGTATTTATCTGTTATTTACTTTATATTTCTTTTGAATAATAACTTCATGGGGTAAATGATTTTTCACTGTATTGTTTTATTCTTTACTTTGTAAACAAAATGAGCTATAATACTGTATAGTTTATTTAAATTACAGTAGAGTCCCTCTATTCCAAAAATCCGCCTATTTCAAACTGAGTTCAGAAAAAATACCAATTTTTTAAACATAAACACAGGAGAAATTAAAAAGACGTTCGTGAAAAAACGTACATTTATTGTTATACAAATAAGTTACATAGAGCCTAAGCTTGATGAAAACGCCTAAAACCAAATTAGAATGAAAGCTGGTTTTGTTTCCTTTACGTTTCCCATCCATTTCGTAGGAAGGAAACTACCACAACAAGCGTCATGTGAAATGGATACCGGGTCCTTCAGAAAGAAGGAAAGATTAGATACAACAACTAGGCACTAGTAGTGTTGTTGCCACCTGCCAGTTGCTTTCACCTGTTTTTCGTTATCTCGAAGGAATTTTTTTATCGATCTTTTGCAAGATTATGCGGTACTAACGAACAGACTGCGGGATGATAAAACGGACAGTATCCCTTGATAGGTTGTTCGAGCTGTCCGTTTTTCCTTCCACTTTTAGAAGAAAGTGGAATCGTAACGCAATGGATGGAAATAACCCTGGATGATGTAAACCTACACTAGAGCGAGGTCAAGAGAATTTGCCGCGTCTACGTGTGATATGAGTTCAATTTTTGCGTTCACCTTCTCGCTTTCCTCCGAGCCGATCAACACTGTATAGAACAGACACTATCAGATGTCCCCGCACTTAATTTACGCCTTAACAAGTCAATACGTAGATATTATTCATGAAATCCGCCTATTCCGAATTCCCGCTAAACCAAACAGTCTTCGGTCCCAATTAGTTTCGGAATAGCGTGACTCTACTGTATATTTAAAGAACAATTAATTTTAATATAACACTGTAAAAAAAAGGCTGAACCATAAAGAGGTAATATAGCAATAGATCAGAGGGTTAAAATTAACATTTACTGCCAGAAGTCATGTTACACATATTATTCTGTTTTTGGAAAATGTTAGCGGACTTCGACAGAGTGAAATTAACGTTAATTTGAATGGTTAATCCGCCATTTTTAACAAACAATTCTTTGGTCCAAGTACATTAATACCCTTACAGGAGAAGTAAACTTTTTCTTTGTAGAAAAGTCTTAAAAACAACAAAAATACACCACGCACTCCGGACGTTCAAAGAGTCTTTTCTCCCTTGGTTCAGAGTTGTATGCAGCAAACGTAGCGATGCTTTTGAGTTTTCTTGGTCTGTCCTTCAGGGGTGGGCAGTCTCGTCATGTGATCTTTACTCAGGAACTATTCAGATGGTGCGATCAGCTGACAATATATTTTTAATTTTCATAAAAAACACCGGAAGCAATACATAGCTACGCACCCAATGCAACCAGCTGATCGTTTCAGCACGTGATTACTTCTGATAATATGGAGTCTATGACGTTTCAGAACTTAGCTACTATTTTATCGTTTTTAAAATTCACATCAAGGTGCAAAATTAGTAAATTTTAGGTAATTTTTTTGCATGGGATGTTTTTACTTAGGCCTTTATAAAAAAAAGCATATTTGAATTTGTTCTAACTTAATTTGTATGTTTCTATTAATTATACACACTGCAAAGTAATGAAGCAAGTTAGACAATAAGAACAGAGCATCTAAGCGTAACACTCAAGTACCAAAACAGTTATTATATACTTGTTTGTCGAGGTGCAAAGCAATCTACTGTCTGTTAGTTTTTCTCAGAAACATAGAATGTTACGAGATTATAGTAAAACAGCATTTTTGTCAACTGAGCATAATCATCATTGTGCAAAAAAAAAAAAAAAAAATAATGTGTTTGTAGCTTGACGTTGAACTTGTTATTGTATACGGTTAGTTGCAGCAAATACAAAAACTAGCTTTGTAGACTACGATTGTACACTTAAAAACAAATTTATATGTGTTTTGCTCATTTTTTAAAGAAAATCTTGAAATTCTGAAAACTTTTGTAGTTTTAGCTACACTAATTGGCATACATCTTTGATATATATCTGAACACAATTTACAGTATCCAGAAAAAAATAACGATAAAAGTCGACATTTCAAATCCACAATTGCAATCAAGGTACCATAGCAAAGGATTAAGAAAAAGAAAAAAAATCAAGGTCGGGTTAAATAGAAATGTACAAATTCAAAATGAAGAAAACAATTTATTCAAACCCAAAGGAACTGATGGCTAGAAAAATTCTAATAAACAGGAACAAAATACATCTATAAATCAATACTGATATTATAAATTCCTAACCTAAAAACAACACTCAAGTTCCAAATGTATAATATTTGTAAATACGTACAACGATCAATTAGGCAGTGACTGGCAGTGAATAGGTCAATGAAATGTTTTTTTGGTGTCAACCAATATCACAGAACCACTTGAACATCTGGCTGTAAATTAATTAGACGAAACTACAGAGTTATGTTGCACATTTATTTATTGTTGTTTGGTAACATAGAAACCGTGGTCTATCGGCGTACCCCTAATCACCGGGAAGAATTTTTTCTGTAAAGAGGAACAACGTAAATCGGTGTATAGTAAAAATGGTTTTGGATTTCACCTACAATGCCCTAATAGTACAGATGGTTTAGCTCGGTGTGGCGCATTAAATGACAAAAACAAAACAATAGACCCCCTCTTAGGCTTGGAACGCCGTTTGGTATCGATTCAATCCATTCTGAGGTGATGTCAGACACATTGGTAATCAATCTCTCTTTCTAGTTATTTCATAGCGACTTGATGTTCGATCTACGAATTATACTTTTTGAAAGTTAAAAGATAACCCCTCAGACAATTCATATTTTAGTAGCATTGGCAAGCTAGATGTGTAGAATACTTGATTTAATCTAGTTAAGGCATTCGCACAGTTGTAATGTAGTAAGCATTAGTTAATGTGTTCAGCTTTTTAGTTTACGTGCTTTTTCACACCGTTTGTGTAAATTCTGAGGTAATAGGTAATTATTGTGATTGTTTTTAAAAACAAGTTACATGAAAATTATTTTTTTATTTGTTTATTTATACTGATAGTGTCAAAATTTAAGGATAGAACTGATAATATTAAACAGTAAAATGTAATATTGTAGAATCGTTTTATAAATTTTTGTATTTACAGAGTAAGGCAACACAAAAGTTCAGTAAATTGATCCGTATCCTAGAAATTCGTTTTTGAAAATAAATCAAAATTATTTTGATAATCTTAAACAAACTATACCTTATATTTTTTTAACAAAAAAAGTTTAATTTATATAATGTATAGTTGAAATAAAGTCTTAATCATTTACAACCGTTCCACTATTCAAAACTTTTGTTTTAGAAAATAATTAATTTCTATTAATTAAAATTTTCTGTTATTTCCCCAAACCATATATACCAAGTAATAAAGCCTTGTGAGAAATCAAACATATACTATTTTGTTGACTAGCTCCAATAAAATGTTACAAAGCAGACTGCTATATAGATATACAAAATTATTAACAAGCAAATCGATATTCCTTTATAAATTTCCTGTATTTCTCGTCACATGGACTACCACCGGTTAAATCTATTTAAGCCATCTATGTGTTCACTGGGTTTACTTCTAAATCTACAGAAAAGTTTACCAAACATATTTGGTATTTATGCATGATCAGAATGCGCTATGAATTTATACTGATGAGGCATTTAAAATTACGAGGAGATTACTAGACTTTAAAACAAATAAAGCAGATTTTCGATCGATCGTTTCAAAATTACATCGTTTTCCTACATCAATTGTTCAAATTAATCTGCCTTAAGGTAAGCCCAAACAAACCACGTACATCCTTCCCGCAATCTTCGCTACTGAATAATCGTTTATCAATTGAAAAAAAAGTTAAGTTCTGCAATAATTTTTCCCTATCGATAATTTCAAATTTAGACCTATGGACTATTCCCCCCCCCCCCCCCTTGCAATGAGTGGAGAATGCAAGGCAAGAATGACCCAAAAAAGTCTAAAAGATCTGTTACTTTATTCAAACTCATCAGTTTGTAAAATGACAAAAACAAAAATTAAAATATATCTCATGGGATAAGATTACAAAAAAAAATTACTAAACACCACACTTTCCTATCATATCTGTTGCTTGCTACTGCAATCGCTTCCTCTCAGAAATCTTCAGTTTATTGGACCCACCGGTTTTTCCTCAAATTCATTTAACATCAAATGAAGTAGACTAGAAATTTCACCCTATCTGACCATTGTCTTTTTGTAAATACAGTAGCACAATAGACTTCGACCAACAATGAATAGAGTGCATAACGTATTGTTTTATCAAATCGTCTCGTTTACAGCAAAAAAAGTTATTAATATTCAAATGAAAAGTTTTTTATAACATCAAATTTCGTATTACTTCCACAATTAGCCTCTTTCGGGCCGGAATGTCGCTCAGTACAACAAATATTTTACAATTCCATGTGAACATAATTCTGACAGTTTATCTTATAGAAAGTTAAATTAATGCCAGTGACTAGAATATTGGTAATAAGGATACTGAGGGGGAGGTCTCCTATAAAACGGATGGGAAGGAAGTGTAGGAAGCTTACCCTGATCATTGAGAGATACACTGCCCAGTTTAGCTAAGGCCTGCAAGTTGTTGAGCGCATTCGAAGTGGAGCTGTAATCACCGGAGAATAGATCAGCAAGAGTGAAAGACGGAGTCGGACTAGGATTTGAACTCGGTGTGGTTATATCTTTCTCAGCAAGACTCGCCAGTTGGTTCAGATTGTACTCTTGGATAGTAGTTAGAGGAAGAGGAAGAGCGGTGTTCGGGAAGGTCAACTCTCCTTCGAACGATGAAGGCATGGATACAGGACTGCTCGTTACCGAGCTAGGTGGACATGGTATGACGGGTCCAGCGACTATACTGAGAGGTGGAGGAGGACTTTCTTGTTGCGGAGTCGTTGTAGCGGTAACAGCTGGAGAATCCGTCTTGCGGAAGTTACCAAAAGAGGTCTGAAAAATATTAAAATTATATTAAATAAAGCCAATAAAATAAGTAACAATAATATACTAAATATGAAAAAAATTATGGCGAATGAATGTTTATAGCAGCAACTACTGAAGCTAAATCCATTTGATCTAATATGTCCGATAGACTGATTTGTTGAGACAGGCAGTGTCAAGTTTTAACACATTGTGACTTGTCAGTCATACTCCAGAGCCGCTAAAGTGAAGTCGTGTTTACTGTGTCAGTCGTGCATCGTGGATTTCGAAAAACACATTAAGTTCAGTTTCACGTTGCAAAAATGTGCGAAAGAAGCTCATGAAATGTTCAAATAAGCGTATGGCAATAATGTGGTGACTCTGAAGTTTAAAAGTGGTATGAGCGATTGAAAAGCGAAAATGATTTGGTGGGAAACGAAGAATGGTCGGGATGTCGTTAGACCTAAAAACAGATAAAAAAATGTGCAAAAACTGACCAAATTGTTCGTTCAAACTATTTGAAAGCTTACAGAAGAACTTAACATCTCGTATGGGTACATGCAAAGCATTTTAACCGATAATTTGCAAAGGAGACGAGCGAGTGTGAAATTTGTTCCCAGACTTTTGACAGATGAACAGAAGGAAAATCTTGTCACAGTTTGCACGGAATTGAAGGATCGCCTTCGTGGCCAAAATAGTAACTGGAGATGAAAGTTGGGTCTATGGCTATGACCTTGAGATGAAAATTCAGAGTTCTCAGTGGAAAACCAGTGACTCCCCTCGCCCTAAAAAAGCACATAAATCAAAGTGAACCATCAAGGTCATGCTCGTTGTTTTTTTTTCGATATTGAGGTCATAGTTTAACTGAAGGCAACGGTAAACTTCGAATTTTATAAGGGGGTAATGGAACGATGTCCGAAGAAACAGACCAGAAAAATGGGCCAATGACTGCATTCTTCATCACGACAATGCGGCGTGTCACAATTCACTTTTGTGTCACGAGTTATTGGCCGGAAAAGTTTTTCTGCCTGAAGCCTTCCAGTTATGGCTTCAACTTGGGGTCAAGTGCATCGCTAGGACATTACTTTGAAGGAGATTAATTTGAATACTATGCAAGATTATTACTTTGTAATAAAATGATTCACCATATTTTTTGATCCCACCTCATATTCTTAAAAACTGATAGACACTTCTGTACTCGCATTATATGTTTCTATATCAATAAACACTTTGCGAGCTAATAAAATATAAGTTCCTTGTAGGGTTAGTTAAGTGTTGTAATAAAACAAAGTACCAATTTTATTTTGCAGGATATAATACTGTTTATCATATACGGTAATTTTTTTAATATAAATTATTAGTATTTACCAAGTGTTTAAATAGTTACAAAGACTGGATGAATCATTCTGGCTCTGTAGGCGTGGAAATAATAGTCTGCAGGGTACAGTTTTTGTGGAATATGGATTGCCACTGCCTTAAATGTGTGCATCACAATTCAAAGGTTGTTCAGAAAAAATAAATGTACAGATTGCTCATTTAAAAAAAAAGCTATATAATAAAGATCGAGGCTTCAACACCCATGCGTTACAATTGGTAACATTATATCCATTTTTCAATAACATTTAGATTCAATGGAATATTGGACGGGTGAACAGTTTTCAATTCCTCGACAAATATTTTTACATCAATTCCACAACATTTGTAATGAGCAATGCTATTAGCTCATTAAAACCCGGGCTAGAACACCCACATTAACTAGTTCAAATACGAAATCATCAGTTAAATAAAGAACTTTATATTCATCAACCAGCAAATACCTTTCTACAAAAGTATCTTCGGATTTAAACATGTATCCAAAACAAATTCAAGTAGTGAATATTGAAAAAGTCAATTGTACGACTTTTTGCCACCAACTTTTGAATCTTATTAATGCAAATGAAAATGTTACTGGCAACACATGTGCATTGTAACACATAAAACATCCTAGTAGGAATGCAATTTACCTGCAATGTTAATTGAAACTTTTCAGCATCGGTAACAAACTCTAGGCTGGTATTCACATCAGGTTTCGGTGTGTTATTGATGAGATTGAGAAGTTGAATACCAATAATCTTCCTTAAATATAAGACTTCCACAGCACTCCCAAAGTCCAACAGACGATTGGTAAATTTACAGGCGTCTTCAATTTGTTCCATAGTTTTCTCCACACTGTAAAAAAAAAAATTACTTAAAAATAACTTTATTCCTATTGTATACAACGTTTTCATTTAAAAATATTACTTGTGAAATTCAAAATGTAAAGACAAACTTACATGACTGTACTAACTGGTGGGCTGTAACTCTTAAGGGTTTATGAACGAAAAATTTAATTTCCTTTTTTTGTTGGAAACTTAAAGTTTATTTAGTCAAAACCAAATGTGGCATTTAAAAAATCGAAAAAAATTAATTGCGGCCTATGTGTGACCTTAAAGAGTACATTTTGAGCATTCTTTATGCAAACTATAAATGGAAACGAAAAACACAATAGCAATGAAACATTAGGACAATTTTCTTTAAAATGTGCTCTTTCCAGTGATCTATTTTTAATAAAAAAATATACATATTTTTTTTACAAAATACCTTTTTTATTGCACTGTACAGTGTAATTTTCAGTTTAAATTTAGAGTAGCATAGTGGGTTTTCCCTACCCAATGCAATTTTTTGTTTCTCATTATATGTATCCGTTTAGAAATGTAGTTTGTTTGAACAAGTCAATATTTATACGTGCGCTCGTGCGCGTGCATGGAGAAGAGGGGCCTTAGTAGCCTTCCCCTTCAAGAGAGGGCACCTGCTGAGTGGCCGGGAGTAACCTTGAGGATTCCATTTTATTTTTCTATTTTTCTACTCTGATCCTATACATTTGTTTTCAAGTCTTGCAATACTTATTAGTACATCTAGAATACCAAAGAGTTCATTCCAATAAAGCAATATTACGCTTCTTCTTACCTATGACAATTCTCCATAAGTCTAAGCCGATGTTCAGCATGAAGAGATTTCAGTTCTTCCAGAAGATCATCTTTTCTTTTCTCCAGAAAAGCTTTATAACTCTAAACAACAAAAAATACATACTGTAAACGTTTACCTACATTGCTGCATACGACTACATGACTACATATTTCTTTTATCTATGTTGTGTTGAAAAAGTACCTTCAAACTGTTTAATTCTTTTTATTGCTAATGTTTGTGATGCACAACAAAACATATTTTGTGACATATCTGACCAATGATTTTCGACAGATGAAAAAGGGGAGGAGAGTTAAACATTTTAAATGTAAAGGCACATCACTGCAAAGCTTATTAAAAGACAAACTAAATAGGGCAAACTACAGTTTAGTATCTTGGTCTGGTTTTAAATTAACAACTATCGTGAAAGTTAAGGTAAAAATTTCCTTGTTTATTAAAGAATTAAGTAAAATATAATTTTGTATTTGAGCTCAAGAACATGGATAGTTGTGCGCGTTTATAAGTGACTTGCGTAGTGAACTTTTTTGAGTAGTTTGACCATGATTGGTAAATATTTTGTAAAAAATAGGCTTCTTAACATATCTTTCATAGACTTTTTGCTTTTTTTTTTGGTTGGTGCAAAAATCTTTATAAAAAATTAATGAATACAATTTTTGATTAATAATTATAATTTTGTATAAGCATTCAATTTAATACATCAAAATCGGAATTAGGCTTACAAGTTAAAAGAGTCTTGCAATGTATAATTAAACATAATATTAAATCACAATTAAACTTGTGATGATGTCGCAAGCTGGTGTTAACAATAAAAGTGTTTTGCTGAAGCTTCCATATAGAAAGCATCAAAAGACATTGCAAGAATACAGAGCCCGCCAGAAATAGTTTTTGTTAAGTCGCAACATCACTGTGAACTTTGTATAGCGTTCAACTTACTTGATAAGTTTCATCGATGAGGCCCTTAGCGTTGTCATGTTGTGATTGCAATTCGCTCAGAGCATTGTTAAGAGATGAAGCGGCTTCTTCGCAGAATACTAATTTGGATTTACTTTCAGTCACTAAGTTCTGCAACTCTTCCTTTTGTCTTTCAAACGCTTCGCTTAGCCTTTCACAATGATGTTCAGGAGCTGTATGGTCAACAACTACGCACTCGTTACAAATAGGGACCTGGAAAAAAAAGTTAATTTTCAATTAAATATTTTTCGGAGACATGCTGTTGAAGTCTACTTAGAATTAAACTAGCTGACACATGTGAATATTTCACAAGTTAGGAATACTTACCTGATTTAATTCAGTTAGTTACGTCAATTTACTTACGTTGGTTTATAACAATTTACATTGACTTAATTTGCGTTATAGATTACAATTCCATATAGAACAATGTGAACAATGTAACTAAAAGCTGTCATGTTAGTTAAGATGTTAATAGATGGCACCTTTCATTAGGAATTGTATAAACTTTCATATAAAAGATTTTTAATCAATTTTTTTAACAAAAACATTAATTTTAAGCTGTTTTTTGCCAATAGCAGGGAACATAAACTTTAAAATGATGTTTCAATCATTATTTTGTATGAAGAATTAAGGCAAATAGAGATTTCAAAAACGAGAGCACAGAAACTACAAAAATATATATTTGGTAAACAGAACATTGATAAAAAGTGGGGCGACAATCCATAGAATAGAAATGATTGTAAACATATGTAGAGTAGTAATGGTGCACTATGTTCACCATAGATCTACAACAAAAAACAATCGTTATACGACTTGTTAATATCTGGCACATAGCAACAGTACTCTATGTCGTGCTGGTCCAATGAAGATTCAGCAGGAGAGAAGTGGAAGGTTATTCTGGCGAAGAAGAAAGGACAAGGCGAGCATCTTCCTTGTATCTTTAGCAATGTCCGAGACAGTCAAGTTAAGGGGCTCAGTTTAAAGTTTATAAATACACTAGCAAAGTTGAGTATGAGTTTAAAAAAAGGAATTTTCTAACAGTCCGACAAAATAAGTCAAGATTTCGATGGATTGAGAATCGTCTATGTCGAGGTAAAAATAGTGCTACAGTTGGGTGTACATTAACAGTGTGAAACAGTTTGAACAGTGGAGAAAACTGCACTAGGAGGTATTATTTCATTTTATATGTTTTATAAATTTAATGCTCTCTACCAGCTGGTATGTACAAATTTTAATTTCTCTATATTTGTAAAGTTATGCAATATACATAACCACTGATCTGTATTTTTGCACTTTATGTTAAAAGGCTCTCATAAAATTATTCAAGAGTTTTAATTTTCCTATGCCTAAATCCACTTTATGAAGTACCTCTCACAGGGTGTCTAGTGATATGACCTTTTGAAATTCCCTGACTTTTCCCTGACATTTCCCTGACTAAATAACTTTTTCCCTGACCAATTTTAGAAAAAAAGCACAAACAAAACCATGCTAATTTAATTTTAGTAAATCAATCAAATTATATTGGTGAGCAAATAAATTTTTAGGGAATTAATTAAATATTTAATTAAACACGGTAATATTATAACAGTTTATTATTTAATACTGTACTATCTATGTTAATGTACCAACCACCAGAAGTTGCAAATTAAGCATTTATGACTATAAATATTGAATTACTCAAATTATATATTATTACATTATAACAAAAGAAATAACTACAGTAATTGGTTTTTGTAATCCAGCTACCAGTAGGCCTACAGATTTGAATTGAATATTTAATTAATTGATACGAAGATACCCAAATTCGAAAACATTCAACTATAAAACTAACATTTTTAGAAATAGAACGTTAGAGAAAGGTTTCAAAGTCATATCACGGCAAGTGCATTGGAACAAGCTGCCACAATCACATGCTTAACTTGCCGATAATTGTTTTTACGTATCAGAATACATAGTTTTCTTATTGATTAATTTAGAAGTTCATCTTATCTTTAATGTTTATTTTCTCAATTAAAATTGTATTAATCTACGATTGTAAATAGTTATTTTTAACTATTTTCTTTAGAAATGTTATTTTTCCCTGACCTTAACCTAAATTCCCTGACTTTTCCCTGATTTTTCCAGAAAAGTTAAATTCCCTGACTTTTCCAGGTTTTCCCTATTTTCCCTGTTGCTAGACACCCTGCTCTCAGCCTGACGACCTTGCCCCAGAGAAAGTTCAATCATACCGCTTTAAAAATAATTTTTTTTTTAAATGGTGCTTAACTTCAATTAACACAAATTTGCAAGCAAAAATTACGAGTTCAGGTAATTTGAGCTGTTTGTAAATGAGGCTATTTCAAACTACACGGAAATAAGAACAAAACAACGGTTAATGTTTAAATAGATATTTGATAAGAACAAAAATAGTGAAACAATATAAGGTGCCTGTGTTATTGATATATGATATTACCAAGTTAAAAAAAGCAAAAAGCAAAATTTTACTGTCCAGTTTTTATAGAGCATAATTTTAAGAACAATTATGTCACGTCACCTTCTAAAAAGCATGAGTCAATTAGTGCAGTTTCCACTATTTGCTTGTCGTAACACTAGGTTGATTGGATTTTCAAACTCATGAGATAAATCATCATTAATGCTCGAATCATGTGTCAACAGCATTGAAAATACGTGTAAATAATATAAATTGTATGACTCGAGCGTTATGTTATATACAATTCCGTTTTATCGTTTTTTCAAGAACAATTTAACATTTTGGTTAACACTTTAAACCCTGAGCCCGAGTATAGGTCGGGACGGGTTTGCGGCGCCAGCTACCGATGTACGAGTATACCTCAGGCCTCTCTATTTAATGCTTCAGCTCAATTCAGTCGGCATATATTCGGGTTCAGGCATTCTCGTTATGTTTATTAGTTAGTATGTCTTTGACCTTTGGAATTTTTATAATACTGGCCAACAAAATTATATAAATATCAGATGGTTGTCTACAAGCGTGTCTGATCAGCTGTACGCAATCTGCAATCGACGTTTTCATTCTGATTGTGTTGTAAGTTTTTTCATTTATCAGTGGTATATTATCGATGCAAAGTTTATAATTCGTGAGTGTATTTTAGTGTTTGTAATTATAAAGTGTAAATCATAATAGTGTTCCACGCACTAAACGGAGAAAAGATACTGAAGAATTTGTGAGATTATCTGTGAATTTTGACTTGTGTTTTTATTGTTTATTTTTACTTTTATTTTACAGTTATACTTTATTTTAGCCATGGGATTAATTTTTGGAATTTCATTTGTTAGTTTGTAGAAACATAAGATGGGTGGGTGACAAACTAAATAGCTTTGTAGCTATTTTTGCTTTTTAACATTTTTTATAGTTTTTCATCATTTTTTACCATTTTGTTTTTTTAATAAACCTTTGAAGTATATTCATTTTCTTAAAGCTCATTCTTTGGCCTTTAAAATGATTTATAATATGTTGTACTTTTAAATAAGGTAAGTAACAGATTTTTTTTTAAATCCTACCAAAACCCCTAGGTAGCTACGCATGGCAATGTGTTAAGGGTACAGGGTTCAAAGTGTTAAATTAACCCTTGCTGGGGAAGTGTGTAGAGGAAAAATTACCACAATTTAAAAAATAGTAATAATAAAAATTGTAAATAATTAATATTTTTATAATGACAGCTTGGTAATATTAAAATTTTTGTGTGTTATAATAAACTACAGTGATTTGATAAATAAAGGTATCTTTTTTAAATGGGCCACCATTGGTATCTTGTAAACTATAAATCTGACAGTAAATTTTAAATGAGGAACCTTTCCTTGTTTTTTGAGAAATTAAAAAATATGTAGTTAAAATATTTGTAAATGACTGCCATTTTGAAATATGAAAGTCATCTTTCATATTTCTTATGGAACACCCTACATTTTATTATAGTTTTGGATTTTACAAGTTATTTTTTGTTCTTGGCATTTTTTTTTTTATACAACTAACCGTTTAAAAATGACAGGGGTTAAAACACCACAACTGAGCATAAGATATTTTTGTATGGAAATGTTTTAAACCAATGAAAATTCTCTTGACACTAATAAAGCATTGTTTAAACAAACCATAATACAGAGGAACTAAATGGTAAAACTACAGATTTGTCACACATTAAAAATGAAGTTAATAACAGATGTTTAATATCAGCTGTTGATGCTCATTGTTGCAAATTGTTGTTTATCGAAAGCAAATAAATATCAGCTGATTCAGAATCCAGGATTCAGTCAAATCCAAAATCATCATAAAATATAGGATGTTTCATAAAAATTCGAAAGTTAGCCTCCAATTTAAAAACATTAAGAACTGTACTTTAAAATGAGAATTTGTAGCCTAATAAACCGAGGGCTTTCGATAAATGAAATACAAAAATTTAAGCAAAATGTATTCTTATTTTGAATACATTTAACAAGTCATACACCTTCTCCGAACATTGTTTTCATATAGGCTGGATTAATGTGATCGTTAACATTTTCTTATAGTTTTGCATTACAAGTACAAAGTTCTAAATTGAATTATAACCTGTATTTATGACAGATTATTAATTAATTAATAATGATAAGAAATTACTATCTTAAACAAGCAAATATTTATCAGTATGAAACATGCAAAAGATAGTGAACAGTTATACCTTAAGTCTACTAATGCCTGTACGTCCCTTCTAAATTTAATCTACTCAAATTAAAAGCCAATATTCTTTGAATTTGTAAGGTTAATACATTTTGTAATTATTAGGAAATATTAACTAATACCCTCAACAAACTTAACATAACTACGGCCTACAAAACAAGGAACAATGTAAGTAGTATACTCAGTTCTAAAATTTCAAGACCGGCTGAAACTAATAAAGGAGGACGTAAATTACCTGTGTGGTGATAGCAATATTTTTTATCTAGGACAAACCAGTAGATAGTTGCAAGGAACCTCTACCCAATAGAAACATCTTTATTGGGGTTGACTTTCTGAATTGAAGGCGAGAAGAAATGTTGTTACACACAAGTTATCAAGATCGAGAAAAATGAGAATAGCGTTTTAGGAACAAAAATGATGCACCATTTTTATTTCAAGTTACGAATGGGAAATATCAAATACATTTTTACTTCATTAAAATAAATATAATGTATAAGGGGATATGTTAATTATTAATAAGTTAACATTTTTTTCGAATTGCTATTGCTATTAAGTTTGACAGACATTACAAAATATAATGTATCTCAACATTATATGATTAACAAATATAATTACATATATATAATGTACTTTAACAGTTGACTATTGATTAATAACCCTTTACCCTACATGTGCAACAAATTAATTTTTATATAGGCCTAATTATATTTATTTTTAGGTAACTAATTAATGGGCATTATTTATTTTATTAAAACTCAATCTCTACTATGCTAAGTTATTTCTCTTCAGTGTCAAGAATTGAAATAAGATATACTAATCACTTCCCTGTTTAGTTGTTTGGATACTTCTGTTTATCTTTTTTTTTTATAAAAAGAGTAAAAATAAACCTAAAAATTAAAAAAAGTATCAAGAAATTATACCTGAATCAAAAAAGTAGAACTGAAAAATTAATTTTATTCTTGACAGCAAAATCAAGACGATATCGAGTTATTTCTCGTTACTGCTCAAGAGTTTCGAGATCGTTTCTCTGTTTCTTGCTGAATCACCCTGTATATTTGCGATGAAGAGTTGACAAACCAAATATATATATGGACATTCAAATTATAAAACATACAAAGTACTGTTATTTATTTAATAGCATTGTATGTAGTTTGTATAGTAAGACTTACCAAGCACGTGTAACAAAAAAATTTTAAAGTTTCATTTGGATGGTTATCACAAAATACTGGCTTATGTATTGGAACAGTCTCTGTAGATTTCTTCAAATCCTCAAAAGATACGACTTTGTGATCTTCAAAACAGCGCATAAACTGAAAAAAATTATAAAATTTGGTTAAACAGGTTGCCTACCAGATCATAAACATTTAATTTCTTGGTGACTTTTAGGAGACCTCAAATAGAAATTTGGTGACCTTATTTTCAAGCAAATTGAAATATATGTGTCACACAAAAGTTTACAGATATAAAAATATACATCTTGTAATAATACTGGCTTAATTAATACTTTATAACAAATTATTGGTTTTATAACGCACAAAACATACAATTAAATAATTACGAACTAGAACAGTTTGTGAAACTGACTAAAGGGTGATTCCATGTCAAATCAACACAGTCATTTTACCTGACCATCTCAGATTTCAATGAAATTTGGTATACTGGTACACCCCATAGAGACTAAGAAATATACCAAATTTCAACTTGATATGTCTATTAGTTTCACAGTTACGCCTCGTTAAAGTTTAAAAAAAAACGCTCAAAATCGACCCGTTATAGAAACTTTAAAGTGATATAGCTCCCCTCAGAATCAAGCTAGAAAGATGGGAGAGGTGTCATTTTGCAGCATTTTTCAAGCCCTTTCTAAAAATGTATGACACTATAGGGGTCTTAATACAAAATCTTTTAACAATTTCAAAATCAAAAATTAAATTTAAAATTTTTCAAAATGCGACGCTTTAAAAATTTTGAAAAAATTCTCAAATAGTCCTTGTATAGTTGTTAATTGATGGTATAAATTTCATTATGGGATCATAATGGGTTCTTACAGAAAAATGCATTTGAAAACATGCTTACACTACAATTTCCTCTATAACGCCTCATTGGTATCACAAGGGCTAAGAGTATCTTAGATTAAAACAAAGATTATGTGAAATTTGTATGGAAGACTAAGGAATTACCTCTATAATTAATTTGATCAATGGTATTTAATTTTTACAACCTCATTTTTAAAGCTAAATTTAATTATTTGAAAGCTTTAGACATATATTATTAATAGAAAAGGGGCCGTTTAAATAAAAAATTTTAGCTAAGAGAAATTTAAGATAAATATACACATGAAGTTATTGGTAAACTAAGTTTTTGGTAACTGGGCTACTATTAAACACTTCATTGTTAATATATATAATAAACTTCTGAAAACACTAACATTGATATTTAACAAAATAAATTCACATTCATAATGTCTATGTACACAACAGAAAAAAAACTTACATAATTAATGATTAACTTGTGCAGCCTTTTTCTACCTCCTTACAAGCAATATATTTCCAATAAAACAAGATAGATTTCTGCCCAAATTATTTCATTTTACTTTTTCACTATACTATATAGAGAAAGTATAGTGATCGCAAAAAAAATCGATGTTGAGATTTTTGTGTAAATATCCGTTTTGGGATCCCCTGAGTCCAAAAAAGTGGTTTTTACAAAATGTCTGTCTGTATGTATGTATACAAAGCTAGAGCAAAAACTATTCGATCCATTTCAAACAAATTTGCAGCAGACATGTCAATTAGGCCTGTATAGATGCATGAAAAACGGTTTTGTACACTTTTGAAAAACAACCCCCTTTTTGGCAAAAAACCCCCCAAAAAACTGTTATTATTTTTTTATAAAAAAACGGCTCTAACGATTTTGATAAAATTTGACTTGTTTGTAGTCCTTAATGTACCCTACCATATGCAAAAAACCGCATCTTTCTAAAAACTCTCGTTTAGCTAATAATAATAACTGATTTTTGGGGGTTTTTTGGCCATAAAGGGGGTTGTTTTTCACATTTTTTCCAAACCTTTTTTGTGCATCTATACAGCCCTAATTGACGTGTTTGGTGCAAATTTGTTCGAAATCGATCGAATAGTTTTCTCTCTAGATAATAATAACAATATTTATTAGTTAATCTCCTACTTTAATACACCACCTGCAATTATGAAGTCACAGTGAATCTGTTTGATAATTTAAATATGTTTGTGAGAAAGTATGTGCCAGTGTCTGGTACCGTTTATTATTTATAAAATGAATAATAATATTGTACCGTACAATCATTAAATAACTATTTATTGTATATAAATTTATAGTTTATCTTGGTGTGTTACTTACAAATATAAGTTAATTGCTTTACAAAATATTCAAACAAAAGTACTGTCAATTACCATATAAGCTTTATGTTATTAAGAATTATTAGTTCGCTGTCACCAGCATTCTATGATAAAATTTGAATGTAAGCGTTTTTTCAAATGCATTTTTCTTTGAGAACCCATTATGATCCCATAATGAAATTTATACCATCAATTAACAACTATACAAGGACTATTTGAGAATTTTTTCAAAATTTTTAAAGCGTCGCATTTTGAAAAATTTGAAATTTAATTTTTGATTTTGAAATTGTTAAACAAATTTGTATTAAGACCCCTATAGTGTTATACATTTTTAGAAAGGGCTTGGAAAATGCTGCAAAATGACACCTCTTCCATCTTTCTAGCTTGATTCTGGGAGGTGCTATAGCAGCTTAAAGCTTCCATAACGGGTCAATTTTGAGCTTTTTTTGAAAACTTTAACAAGGCGTAACTTTGAAACTAATAGGGATATCAAGTTGAAATTTGGTATTTTTCTTAGTCTACATGTGATGTACCAGTACACCAAATTTCATTGAAATCGGAGATGGTCAGGTAAAATTTTAATTTAAACTGTGTTGAGTTCATACGGAATGACCCTAAATAATCCGCATCTGCGTTTCAAAAAATTAATTTCTCCCCTCTCTGGTACTAGAAAAACTCATTTGGTAGGTCACAAATTAAGAACTGGTTTATTACGATTCGCAGAACCTCTACTATACATATACATCAAATAAATGGCTCTTTAAAAGGAAACTAGATGAATTAAACCGAATCTTAAAATAGATTTGAACTTCGACTCAGAGTTGCCACACGTTTTACATTGGTGATTCGTATGATACAGTTTAAACTATGGGGCGCAGGAAATTCAATTTCAGGCAGGAAAAAAACAATCACCTTAGACAAAAAATTATGACCTTTAAAGGACTTTTATTTAAGAATCGGTCGACTGTCAGGTACGATCGCGACACATTATGTCAGCGTTTACTTTTCACATAACGTAGAACCTCGATCATTCAAGCTAATTGGGGTTGACTGTACCTCGAACTATTATAAAAAAAACTCGAAATATGCGGAGAAATGGACAAAAACAAAGAATACAATATCTTTTGAAGTTTTAATTAGTCGAAATATTAGAACATTTAATAGTAGAAAATGTTTCGAGTTTATCTCTTATTAAGGCGCCATTCCCCTACAGTTAATTCACCGACACCGTACTCAGCTATAGGTTTGTTCAAGGTTTCACCATAGTCTAGTCTTTTTAAGGCCTCTAATTTAATTGGCACAAACTTTCTTTTAGCTCTTTCGCTCGTCGTTACAAAACACAATCAAAATTAAAACTTATAAAACCAAAACACTTTTAACAGAAACAGTAAAGAATGCACTCACTAATCGACAATGTTATACAAAACACCAATATGCGTAGCGCGCGCGCACTTCCGTGGGAACTGACAGTTTACTGTTGAAATTGAACTATTTTTAGAACAACAAGAGGGGGAGACAGTCAAGTATGGGGTGTATGTCTGAGCTGACATGAGATATAAGCGTCGTCGGCAAGACCCAATGTTGACTCATTACCTATCTGTGAGTTGCGTGTGTCGCCAAGTGAACGCAAGCAAGCCACTTCGATCCCTTGCCACCTTCAAAAGACTAATTGGCATGTTAAACGTACAATTGGGCGGTTAAATCAATGTTTAAAAAGCTTTAAAATAGTCCGAAAAGCTGTTTTTAATTTTGCAAACACAGTTCGAAATACCCAAACCCTCGAACTACTGCTCGAATTATCGAGGTTTTACTGTAATCGCATTGGCACAGATTGGCATAATGTATTATATACAATTTAAAGAGAAAGATAAATTATATCACGAGGTTATTTTTCTTCTTTTTTGTGACACTTTTTTTTTTTTTTGTGGGTTGGCACAGTTGAAGACATTTAGAAGGCGGTTATATCAGTTATTGTGTATGTTGAGTTCGTTTGCTTTAGTGTA
Source organism: Philaenus spumarius (assembly GCA_018207615.1). NCBI lineage: Eukaryota > Metazoa > Arthropoda > Insecta > Hemiptera > Aphrophoridae > Philaenus > Philaenus spumarius. Next base: position 25,876 of record JAGFPH010010923.1, read on the forward strand.
TTTCAGAATGAGTAAATTATCACGTTCTTGTGTGATTCACAATTATTGCTTATACAAATTATATGGTGAAGGTGATAGTGATTTGGAAATTAGTGACAGCAAGCAGGAAGAAAAAAGATAGTGCAAGTGGGGAAGATGGTCAGTAAGTTACTAGTATGACGATGTGCCAACAAATTCGTTATATATGAGTTTTTTAGTTATAATTTTTCTGTTTATATGTTACAGTAAAAGTAGATTGTTAGGGAGAGTTGACTCTGCCTAGCAAGAGTAAACTCTTACTAAAAGTATCAGTAAAAGTTGATTGAAAATGAACAGATCAACTTTTCCTAGGAAGAGTTAACTATGCCTGATGTGGTTTAGTAAAAGTTGATTCAGAGATATTGCTTTCCACACGTAACTGAGCGCGCATATCTTTGTTTTGATTATCCCTGCCAGGCAGTCGCCATTACTCGTCTATTTGTTGTTGTGCAATAGTGACCAAGGATTCAGGTTAGGTTAGGTAAAACAATAGCTGATGGATAAAACAATAGCTGTGATTACTATTGCAACTTCAAATCACTTGGAAGTGGACAAGGATTTTTTCAAATGCTCTTGCAACACTAAATGCAAATCCAAGAAGTGCATGTGTAAAAAGAAAGATGTGCTCTGCAACTATAGTGTCACAAATCTTTACCTTGCTGTAATAAATTATAAACATTTTTTATCTCTCTGTGTATTATAAAGGTTTGCTTTTTTTCTTTGTTTTTATTAGATAGTAGACCGTTTCCTTGCAAAAAGTAAACTTTTACTAACTCAAGGCAATAGAGTATACTTTCCCTAGGGTTAGTCAACTCTGACTAGTAATTGTTAATCAAAATTCATCACTTTTCGCTTTTAATCGACTTTTACTGAAACGACCAGTAAGAGTCGACTTTACCTAGGCAGAGTCAACTCTTACTGGAGAATCTACTTTTCCTGTAACTTATATAATAATACATAAGGGTTTTCAATAAAGAGACATTTTTTACTGATTTTTTTTTTTAAATACGCTAGAAAAACCTCGAAAAACACCTGTTAAAATCAATTGTGAAGGAAATCAGTGCGGCATTTGGAGGGTTAAAACAAATTAGGTCTATGTCATTAAAAAAGCAGAAAGCTTAATATCAAAACTTCTAACAAAGAAGTAATTTTTAAAA
>JAGFPH010010923.1:27150-37228 GCA_018207615.1 Philaenus spumarius
AACTTTTAATTTATTTATTAAATAATCTGATGATGAAACATAGGTTTCGAAACGCGTCATTATAAAAAACGCAGACGAAGTCACAAGACGGAAACAATAAGGTAAAAATATTATCATATTAGTGACTTGGATAATTATACAATGATTTTAAAATTATTTAAAGTGTTTGGAACAGTAATATAGATTCTTTTGTATTAAAACCGTTCACAAACTTAATTTTTTAATTTCTGTGTTTTACTTTAAATTGCAATCCAGTACTGTATTATGTACATTACAGTACTATAAGTTGATGTGCCAGAGTGTTAAAGTATCGTTGGGTATCTGCACGGCACGGCTGCGACAGTATGTGCGGCTTTCCATCGCTCTTATCGGCCGCACGGCCGACTTATGCCAGACTCCAGGGAATCCGGATTTTTCGGAATCCGGATCGGCCATCAGCCCTATTAGTCTGGATTTTTGAGCGTCTACTGTATTACAGTTTAGCAGAACTACAATTACTAATGGTGTTATTGTGAAACTATCTTTAGATATAACGTAGTCCTCAAGAAAATATGAATTTTTAAATTAGAGTGTTTAATACATTCATTTCTGAAATAGGCCTACAGATGATGTTATTTTCAATACCTTTTTATACTAACTACTAATTCTAAACTAATTGTGTTTGCTTACACAGCTGCTGAGATTAAGAACACAAGCAAAGCTCAGTTAAAGCTACATTGGAGCAAGATCTCGATGCTAACACTTGGTTTTAAGACAAATTATCTACTGCTAAATATATACAAAACACATCTTATACAGTTCTACAGCAATTCTACAAAAACAATGTCTTGAATGATGAAAGTTACCATCACTGCTTTAAAGAACCCATAAGCATTGTTAAATTTCTTGGAATTAAATTGGAAAACATCCTGAACATGGCGGCAGCATATTATGGATCTGATTCATAAATCAATCAATTTATGTGATTCTAACTTATTAAAAGAGTAAGTGACTAGTACTACTATGATGGTGTACTATGCCTACATATATATTCACAATTAACATAATATGGCTTTTTTTTAAAGAAATTCAGTATACAGTAAGGTCTTTAGTATAAAGAACAAAATTATTATGCCTATTTTCAAACTAATCTATAAATAATTAATTTGCTAGGGGGGTTATTTTGTGAGTAGAACTCCTAGAGTTTTTTTACTTATTTTGACGTTTTTGGCGTCGTTTTAAAAGAGTACACTCTGAAGTTGTGTGACCCTTAAAATGAGCTCAATGTATGTTAAGGGCTTCGCCCCAGCGACCCTCAAAGTTGCCATCTTATCCTTATGCCAGGTAGGATTTGTTGATTGAATCATTAAATTTTGACAGCTGTTGTCATAACAAATGCCAGAAAAACAGGAAGAAGAGATGTTTTTATTTTTACATTTTGTTTACCATTGTTTACAAAACACATTTGCAATTCAATTATTTAAGTCAAAGAGATGAAATGGGATAACGACCCTTAAAAGTAAATAAAGCAATAGCGAAGCATTGCCAGGTCCACTAGTTATTGGCCTGCCCTACCCAGTGCTAGGTAATTTTGTCTATTTTACTGATTACCGGTATGTCTCTAGACTTCTAAAACTATAATCTAAGATAATATATCAATGATTTAACATGTTTTTACTCACCAAAATAAATCTGTATAGTTTTTTAGAAAATACCCAAGATTTCACATAAAACAATATTATTAAAACACTTCTGTAGGCAAACTATCTACAATCTGTAGAATAGGCCTGTCATTCAGTCCGGTAACCAAATCATCGTCAGATTCCTCTGATGAATAAGTGTTATTACATAAGCGAGAATCATTTAACTCTAAAAAGCCATCGCCTGACTCATAAAAAAAAGTTTAAAATATCTTCTTCGCAAGTAAAAGTGTGATCAGCAATATTCTAACCTTCAAGTTTAGCTAAACGTTAAAGCACAGATAAATATAAAATGTAAGCCGAAACGAATCAATCTATCCCGATAATTACGCACAAAATGTAAAATAACACAAAATCTTCACTACATAAAATAACACACAATAAATGTTTAAAACTACAAACAAAATCACACACAAGCAAAGCAACATCTTAAACTCAGAGTTATAACTCGCAATATGTTTTATGAAGATATAATCGATTTTTCCAAAATATTGATAGTCCAAATCGATTTTCAACGAATACATCAAGTTATTTTGACGTTAGCAATACTATCGTAAAATACAACGACTATACTTGACCGCAGCAATAGAGATGTAAACTATAGGCATCGAGTATACTCTATCGCATCAGTGAAAAAGGTTAAATTAGAATACCGAGTGTAAATATTACATCTTTTTAAGTTCAGAAAATATAGGCCTACCCAATAATACATGCGAATCGCCTGTACCCACAGAACATAGTTTATAGCAACCATTTTTATTTCGTGTAGGCCTACGCATAAAACATAAAACCAGCTTTACTAATTCAAATCAGTTTTAAGTTATTTAAACTAGGCTTTATTTAAGCTAAAATATCTTTATTTTATGATAATTTAAATTGAGGAAGGAACATTTAAGGGTGTTTTTGTAAAACTAAAAACTCTGAATATTACGTAGGCTTAGGTTATAGTTATAGGCTTAGTTATAGAATATTAACCTTAAACCCCCAAATATCTAATAAACATATTAAAATAAATGAAAATTACCTTAGTTTCTTGTTGACAATTTGGGCACACAATAACTTTAGTCTTTGATATATCTTCGGCCATTTTCCTCAGGCATTCTTCACAAAACACATGTAGGCAGGATAGTAGACGAGGATTATTAAATTTGCAACTGCAATAAAAACAGTTTAGCTTTAATTAAAACACATAGTAATCATTGTTTATGGTTAGGCCTATCTCATATTTGTTGTTAATAAATAGTATTCTCATGTTTAGTAGCTATCCACAATTTTTTTTATAAACATTTAAATGTGTCATTAACCACCATGTTGTTTCTACTAGAGGATGCTAAGAAAACCGCCATCGAGGAATTACGTTGAGCGCCAAGCCATTGTCGTGCGGGACCGTCCAATACCGCCATGCCCATTTTTGATGTTTTGTCAGACGATTGCATAAACCACTGGCGCTTGGGTAATATAAAAAATAGAATAATGTCTTTAGTTTCGTTGTGTTCGGAATTAAATATACCACAACTTCATTACAAAAATTAGTTTTAATTCCAAGTTTAATATATATATGAAATTGATTATTTAGTACAAAAATAGCTAAGTTACTGTATTGAATTTAATATGATTCCATTTTTATAAGTATTGGGCACAGTGCTTGATTTGTGACAGTACCTCTGTTGAGAGGGGGGGTGGGGGGGTTACAGCAGTGGAACGATGGACTATTGTGGCGGGTGAAACGTTATAAAACTCGGTCTATTTGGGCGTGACTAGATTGTACTTTATCTAACCGTATGCCAGATTGTACTTTAGGTGGCCAGTTGACTAGGGTCAGAGAAAATATTATCTGCTGAGATATGTTGCAAAAGAGTTTATTGTTTCATATCTGAAAGCCATTTTAGGCGATGAAACCACCCAGGTTTTTCGTCTTAAAAAAAAAAAGAAAGCCATTTTCACCTACCAATTATCGATTATTTAAGCGTTTTAACTGAGTTTAAATGCCGCGCTGTAACTGACTCGTCCCGCAGTTCAGTCTACTATTATTACACGGAATGATTTTGTTAGTCAACTAGGCCTATATATGTTATGTAGAGGTTTTTATTATTTTTTATATTTTTCCGGCAGTGAGTGAACCGGACTGGAACGAGAATAGCGCGAGGTACTGGCTAAGGTCATGCCGAGTAACCGCCATCTTGAGCGGCCAGCCGGCCTCACTAACGAGCCCCGGTGTCCACTCTATACTGTATAACTCTGTCCTCTCTGACTTTCTCTTAACTCCCCGTCTCCTTAGTTATAAATTGCAAGATAAACTACTTTTTTGTAAGAAATCGTGATTTCAGAAAGAATAAAAAAATAAATAAAACATGTAATATAAGATGGTGGACATGTGTTTTTACAATCCAAACTTTGTATTTAGTAATCTCAATTAATTTGAAATTGCAATCAAAATTGAGATTGCTAATTTAAGGTTTTCCACAGTTTATATACTTTTTAAGTGGTCAGAAAAGCGTTATAAAATAACGTTTAAAGAAGTCTATATATTTCAAAATTTTTACATACACCAACCCCCCTCCTCCAACCCGGTAGTGCACAGTACAGGAAATTCTTTTCTTTACAAATCAAACACCGAGTATAAGCCAGACAGTTTACACCGTTGTTGGGGTGAATAAAGCTAAGTATGACTGCAAATAACCTAGAAACACTTACTCGCAAATGGGACACATTTGTTCTTCATCGGAACTATCCAGACTAGATTCTTCAAGAGGAGTTTCCTCCAGAATTTTTTCAAACGTTCCACTAAAAGCTTCTTCTACACTGGCTGCCATTATATATTGTCTGATTCACTCTTTTTATTTAAAAATATAACTAATAATATCTCCTTTATTTATTTTTTTTCGTTATGCACAACTTATCTGTTTATAAAACACTTTGACTTTAAATAGTTACTGAAGTAGAAGTAATCTGAAATCAAACATCATGGTTAGGTTATTCACAATTCAAATAGAATTTAAAACTATAAATTTAGAACTCCTAGTATGTTTGTGAACAACAAAACAGTATAGCGAATGTGCAAAGTTATATTGGTTAATTTATTCGTTAAGATATAACCAGCTGATTTTGTCCATCAGCTGTATATATGTTCAACAACTTTATGAACTATTTAAAGGTTACGTTTACAACTTTTAGCTCCAGTTTTGTTTTGTTATTATAGAAATAATAACGTACAAGATTAGCACAAAACCAAACCTAGAATATACTTTTATGTTATGCTTACAACTTTGATCTAAATAATTACTCAAAAAAAAACCTTTGAGCAGAATCTTCAATAAGGATTTTAATTTGCTCTCAATAAATAAGATGAATAAATCAAAGAATACAATGCGCGTACGCTATACTCTTTGGTTCACCGTGAAGTATTAGTTGCTTTATAGGCCTACTTCTTATAATTAATTGTAATCTCTGTACTTTTACCATGTTGAAAATTCTTATAGACCAGGTTATATAGTTTGTAGGCCTAAGAAGTTTCTTCTAAAGAATGAAATAAACCAAAAGGATTGTTAAAAAATATACATTTTCCATGACTACTAACCTCAAAACATATCATGTAGCTTACATAAGTTATAAAACAGTTTGAAAATACCTATACATGTTCACAAGGTTTTTTTTTATCTGCATGTCTAGTAATATTTTTTTATAATTAACAGCATATTTTTATGAACAAATAAAAAAAAAGTAACTACAGTAGAGTCCCAGTAATACGAGTCGCGATAATCCGAGCCGCAAATACCGCCTTCAATATACAATATATAACACCATAGAAACAAACTTTTCCCGCCACTGCCGTATTTCTCACCCTTCTTTAACAAGGTCACTCGACACCAATTCGGGTTCCGAGTCTAAAACAAATCAGTAGCACAACACAGTATTGTGTGACATTTGTTTAATCGCTGATTTGGATACATATTTTTTATGTAATTAACTAAAGTTTAGATTATTTAATTTCTTTCTTTATATTTGACAAGAATTTATCTTTAGATTGGGTAATATTTTATTTCCTTCAGCAAAAAACATTGTTACAATATAACAAAATTACAGTCAATTTTAGTCGGATAAATACGGCTCTTTCAGGAAATTATTCAGACCTAGTGTAGGACTATTATCCTTAAGCCCTGTACGGAGTTAATACAGGCCCAGGTGACAGTAATCATTCTCACATTTTACCTTCACAACATAATTACAAAGATAAGAGTTGGGTGGCAAGAATAGAAAGTTGGTAGGCCTAATTATTAACTTTGACTTAAGATCCGGATTTAAAAAACATTTTTTTTTTTTATATATTTCTCTGTATCACTTACTTTCAATAAGACCCCAGAAATGCATAAATATTCAGAAACTAAGCATTTTTGACTTTAAAAAAGCAAATATAAATTGAGGCTCACAAATACTATGGAAAGCAAACCTTGAGAATTGCAATGATTATTAAGGATTTGTTTACGACAACACTACTAACGTGCATATTTTTGTCACAATAGCCTAGGCCTACTGCTGCTTTTCGTATCAGTTGTAGCGCATTTTCTGTGGTGAGGCAATAAGTCCTTCTCCTATTATAGCATTGCCATATCTAGAACTAGTACTAGGATAGTATATTATGTAAATTTACGGTAATTGTATACTATTTCCCCCCACTTTGTAACTGATGTCATACAAAGATATATATATGAACTATTTTCGTTTGATTGTTGTTCAGACATGCTATCTTAGGCCCGCTGAAGCGATTAAATATAGATAGTAGCCTACTACAAGTAACATAGCCTATATAGAATTTTTGTTATAACTAACTGCTCGCCGACAAGAATACTGTAAACATATATAAGTTAGTAACGTCTTTTACGTAAGTTGTTTTGTATTGCAACAAAAATGCAAGCATTAAAAAAAATTGCCTGAAATTCTAACTTATAGTCTTTAGTCACAGTATGTTTACCAGCATTCAACACATGTGCTACAAGCCATTGCCGAAAACTCATTAAAAAAAACGCTGAACGCTCGCCGGCCCAAATACTGATAAGACACTCAGCGATAAGATAATGTGGCCATCTTACTATAATCGCTTCAACGGGCCTAAAATAGTCTGTCTGAACAACAATCAAACAAAAATAGTTCATATCTCTTGGTATGTCATCAGCTATAAAATGGGGGGAAATAGTATACAATTACCAAATTTACAATATTAAAAATGAATCTGATTATAGCCATTATTAAATAATGCACGAGTTAAATAAATGCATTCATGATAACTATATTCCAACTAACGTAACATCCCATACTAGCATTTTTTTAATTAAGTAGGCCTACATATAGGATATGAATAAAAGTGAGCTAAATTACAGTATACACCACCTAACCTACAGTGTCAACCTAAAAATAACAAAACCTGAACATAAACTACCTTACCAGTAAAAACATGTTCCCAGTTTATAATCATATAAAGTTTGGTATAGCTAGGCTAGGCTACTTAGCCTAGCCTAACTTTCATAAAAAAAATACATTGGCTGCTATCATCATTATAAAGGACGTTGGCCTAGGCCTAAACTGTAATCTTGGCAAAATTTTACATGTAGGTTAATCTAAGGAAACTTGTCAGTGTTTAAAATTTAAACAATAGGCTAAATCAAATTAACTTTTTAAAGTAAATTCACATAACTTGGGTCTAATATCGAACTGGGCGTAAATTTACTATTCGACCCTCAGCTGATATTTTTGCAAGACGACGACGTTTTACATTCTACTGTTAAATAGGCTACAGGTAAAAAAAACATACTGTGATTAAAGACTGTAAGTTAGAACTTTAGGCTATTTTTTAAATATTATTCTTGCATTTATGTAATCTAGGTCCAAGCCGAGGGCCTAATAGTAAATTTGCGCCATCAAACTGTTCTTATCAATTCACAGCTAATAATAGATACTGTAGGCCTATTTAGTTTAGGCCAGTATGTAAATAACAATCCTCGCACAACATAAACTAACATGAAATGAATTTTGTTTCTCTCGTAGTCTTAACTTGCTTGTAAAAAAAACCTAACCTAGCATAGAACTAAGTTGCAACCTTATTTGGAAAAAATAAAGAATATTTATTCTAGTTACAAAGTATCTGTAGGAAATAAATAGGCTATATGTAATTAAGATAGGCTAGTGTAATAGTAATGTTAGTAATGAAGGCGATGTTAAAACAAAATGATTCTGAGTAAATTTTCAGGTGCTAGTAAACTTTACTATTCTACTCTAGGCTAACCTATGGCTACAGAAATGCAAAAATAATAATAAAAAAATGCTTAAAAGGTTCAAACCTATTTAATCACAGTATGATTACCTGTATTCAACATTTAACAGTAGAATGTAAATCAACATCGTTGTCTGCAAAAGTATTAGGCTAGAGTCGAATAGTAAAGTTACACCAATTTTCAAATTGCTATTGACCTAGGGCCTAGGCTAGGATAGGAATAATATTAGGCTATCTATTCCTCATGTGTTTAGTGTCAATGTTAACCATATTTGTTCTGGAAGATTCAAATTGTAATGTGCCTAGCCTACAAAATAGTTTCAAACCTCTAAAGACAGTCAATTCAGATGTGAATTCCATATTTCAGAATCTAATAAATAATATAATAAATATGCAAGCCTAGGCCTAGTACAGTACTGTATTACCAAACATTAGGCTAGTCTAGCCTAATACAACAGCATAGGCTACTTACTAATTTTTACTGCTTATGGTGTAAGAAATTAAAATAATAATACATTAATAAAATCATATTACCGCTAATTATCTTTTAAACCCTATCAGTACGGAAAATGTAAATGAAGTAGCTAGTTAGCTTAGGTAAATAAGTTCCACTGTCAACAATAACTCGAGAACATAAATATAATTAGGTAATACTATATACCAATGTTAAAAGTCTTTCTTTAAAAAATAAAACTAATTACAATTATTAACAAAAAATTTCAAAATTGAAAAGCATTTGAAGAAAGTAACAAGGTTCTATAATCAAAAGCTAAACCCAGGCAAACTAGCTTTGCAGAATACGCATGACCTTGGCCAATCGTGTACTTTTCATGAGCAAATATAAAGACTTTAACAACAAACTAAATACATTACATGTAATGAGATCTTTTTAAAACAATTTATAAACACAACATTGAAAGCTGTACACTATTACAAGTAAAATAAACACTAAAAACTGTAAAATACTGAGCACGGGCAACTTACGATCGCCATGTTGAATGTATTGCAAATGGCGCGTTTAATGCGAAGCAGTACACTTCGATCTGTTCTGCAAGCCTCTACAACATAAGAGTACGTTCAGAAAACCTTTTACACTAACTTTTTTTGCGTAGGAAGGTTAAAAAAATCAAAGTATGGAAACAAATAAACATGAAATTAGCCAAGTGAACATCGTTAAGTCAAAGGCTTCATTGCAATATGGATTTAAAAAAATGTATTAGTAATCAATTATCTCATCGTTCTAATAAAGTATATACATCCAACATAATATTACATATTGTTCTGTCTTTTTGTTGAAGCAGTGCAATGAAACTGACAAAATTTGTTGTTAGTTTTAATAAAATATAATTTTGATTTATATTAAGCCTGTTTATATTAAAAACACATTTCATGCATTATCATTACTAAAAACTAAATTATACTGTTTTTTTGCAGATTAATTTACTTTAGTAAGTGATCAAGTTCAGTGCATTGGTTTAACCCTACAACTTCAAGTGATTTATAACAGCCGCACAACAAATCTGTGATCCGAACAAAACCAAGTTAACCTTTAATTAGAATAAAATTAGTTAAATGAATTTGCTGGCTATGCATGGTGTAAAGTGTAAACTAATTTAGCGGATAAAGTCATCACGAAGGCGGTAGCAAGCTAAAACACCGGCTTCTTCCTGTGAAAATAAAAATATAAACATAAATAGCAGCACATTAGGACGGTACTAATGTCCTAATAATCTGTGAATCATGTCACTTCCATTAACGAAGTTGGGGCATGTGATACATGATTTTCATGTAAAATTTTACAAGAAAAACGGCGGTGAAACTTGTTTGTCGATAAATATATTAGTTTTCGAGTTATAAGCATTCAAAGTTGCAATGAAAGAAAAGTCGCATTATAGTTCCAAATTCCATACAAATTCGATCATGCAACAGAGAGATAATCTTTTTCCTAAAGGAATCAATTTAAATCATGTTATAAAAATACCACCATTGATTAAAAGGATCCCGACAAAAGTAGTTGTCTAAACAGGCGCTCCAGAAAACTTTGCAGGTTGTTTCGTGACAAAACTGTGCAGGTTGTTTCGTGTCAGAACTGTGCAGTTTAACAGACCTGAACAAGTGTGGCCGCAACTCAGTT
>JAGFPH010010925.1:21302-34711 GCA_018207615.1 Philaenus spumarius
GTAAACTGTTATTTTTATAAACTGTTACATGTGTGAACTGTTACTTTCGTAAACTGTTACTTTTGTGAACTGTTACTTTTGTAAACTGTAACATTTGTGAACTGTTACTTTCGTAAACTGTTACTTTTGTGAACTGTTACTTTCGAAAACTGTTACTTTTGTAAACTGTTACTTCTGTAAACTGCTACTTTCGTAAACTGCTATTTTTGTGAAGTTTCCTTAAAAATAGCACATTTATTTAAAATCAGAGCTTTACGAGTTAGTGACATTAAGAGACTTTAGGGTTATTAGTTCCCCTTGTGCAAAGGTTTTAAAAGATCTAAGTCGGCTAAATAGAGTAGAAACAAAATGCTAACTTTAGGAATACATAAACACTTGAATGTAAACTAACAGTTTTTTAGTTCATAATGGAAATTCACCCCACCTCGAAGTTGTCAAAAAGTGTTTATAAAATGTTAAGAATTGGAAGAGGACTATTACTCAACGACCACATAATTAAATAGACTAGTCATGCCATAAGTCTGTACACTGTGGGATTTGAAGCTAGGTCGGCCATCTTGTGTGAGGATAGAAAAGTCGAGAAGTCTAGAGAGGAGTGAAATTTTCAGTGCGCTCTATTCATTTACACCATGGTTTCAATAGCTGAAAATGCTCGAAAATCTTTGAAACTTGACAAATTTTACAGTTTAATAGTGTGGGACGCTAATGGTGTATTCACAATTTGAAAATGAAAATGGTTTGGCACTTTAAAAATCAAATAAAGTCCAAACTGTTTTATACTTTTTAATTCGTGACATCAAAAAGTTGCATTGCGAGAAAATTTTTTGTTTTTAGGGCAGGTGCGTCATGTAAGCGAGAGAAATGTAGCTGAAAAGCTACATTTTCCGAAAAGTATTTTTTGAAAAAAATAGCTATTGTAGTTTCTATCACACAACAGTTAGAACACGAGCTTCGTTTCGCGGATAATGTGGCAACATGTAAGGGCGGCTCGCGACTTGCATCCGCCATATTGTGTGAGTATTTGACTCTAAAACTGGCCTCACTCTTGCGTTCGACTTGTCCAGTCTATTTAATTCTGTGGTCGCTGCTATTACTTACTATTAAAACAAATTTGCTTCTTAAATTGCATGATAGAAGTTATAATTTTTGGTCTTTTTTTAATCCAGTGAAATTTTTTACTAAGCATAGCAGAAAAGAAGCTGCATCCGTTGAATTATTTGTGTGACCAATTTTTGATTTTATGTAACTTAATCAGTGGAACAATTCAAACGCTATATAATTTAAACTGGTAAGTCAAGTTACATGACAATATGAACTTACCATCTACCTTTATATATAAAAGTGAATGTTTCTTTGTCTTCTATAGACTCAAAAACTATTCTACCTATTTCACTCAAAAGTTCACAGTTTATCCGTAAGTGATTGCCAGAAATGTTTAGACGTTACAGTTACTACATTCGATGGGGTTGAAATGGAATTGCTACCCCTATACAATAAATATAAATTAAGTTTCCTACAAGCTGTAAAACTAAAATTATGTGATATTATTTTTAAGTGATTTAAAAAACAGTTTGCATTTAGTTTACTTAATTCAAAGGGATGCAATGTAATAACTACCCTTAAAATTAATTAATAATCCATTCACTTACTTTTTTAATATGCTCAAAAACTAATTTTACTAAAATTCCTCATATTAGTAGCAGAATTGGTTAGAGAATACAGTCACTACAATAAAAGAGACTAAAATAGGGTAGCTACCCCTATACAATAAAAGTAAATTGCATTAACTTCCTACAAACCATAAAGCTTTTGTGTAATATTATTCTTAAGTGATATAAAAACCATTTGCAGTTCGATTTCTTAAGTCAAAGGGATGAAATGAGACAACTACCCTTAAAATTAAATAATGATTTATACAATTACGTTTCTAAGCTCAAAAATAACTCAACAAATTTCACAATTTACACATATTAGAAGCAGAATTGGTTAGAGAATATGGTCACTACAAACAAATAGATTAAAATGGGGTAGCTACCAGTATACAATGAAAGTAAATTGCATTAACTTCAATGAATAATGTCAAAGAAATTTTAGGTCAACAATAGCATAACAGAATAATTTTTACTTTCTCACTATACTATAGTATAGAGAAAGTATAGTGATTGCAAAACAAAATCAATGTTGAGATTTTTGTAGAAATATCCGTTTTGGAACCCCCCCAAAAAAATCTGTATGTCTGTATACAAAGCTAGAGAGAAACTATTCGATAGATTTCGTACAAATTTGCACCAATCATGTCAAAATAGGCCTGTATGGATGCACGAGAAAATGTTTTGAAAATTTTTGAAAACAACCTCCTTTTTGGCCAAAAATCAGTTATTATTTTTTTATAAAAAAACCGCTCTAACGATTTTGATAAAATTTGGCTTATCTGTAGCCCTTAATGTAAAAAACGGTATGCAAAAAACAGCATCGTTCTACACATTTTCGTTTAGCTAATAATAATAACTGATTTTAGGGGGTTTATTGGCCAAAAAGGGGGTTGTTTTTCAAAAATTTTCAAAACCTTTTTTCGTACATCTATACAGGCATAATTGACATGTTTGGTGCAAATTTGTTAGAAATCGATCGAATAGTTTTCTCTCTAGCTAATAATAATAATATTTATTACTACTCTCCTATTTTAATGTATCGCCTCTCCTACTTTAATACAGTTATGAAGTCACAGTGAATCTGTTTAATAATTTAAATATGTTTGTGAGAAAGTATGTGTCAGTTTCTGGTACCGTTTTTTACATTTAAAATACATATCTCAGCCTTTAAATATTAAAGTCACCAACAAATTTCACAATTTGGTACATTCATCAGCTGTTTAATCCAACACTTCTAAACTGTAGACTATTTCTCAGTAGCATTTTTCCATAGATTTCATACCGTGACATCGCTTGTATCTTTAATTTTTAGGTTAGGTTTTCATTTATTAGTAAGCGTAACAACCTGCTGGCTAATTTAACCAATATTATATCGAAAACTTAATTATTTCATTTAGATCATGAATACGAGCTTTGAAATTATAATTCACTTATCATAACTCACAAAAAGTTCATATAATCTGAAACATGGGTGAAATCTTTCGCCAGCTCTCTCTAACGAAGCATTTCCAGACCCATGAATATATGAACATGTTTATTATTTTTTTGCTAGTGGAATCAGCTCAGAAAGTGCTCGAAACATTATGCAAATTACTTTTTAGTTTAGCTCATAATAACTTTAAAATATTTCGTTTCTAGAGTAATTCTGGGTATTGTTGACAACTACCAAGAAATACATTTTCCCTTTTTTGTCAATATCTCTGTTATCCTTTGAGATACAGTCAAAATAAAAAAACTATTTTGTTTACCATTAAAAAAGTAAACTTTTTGTCTCTTGTAAATGTTTTGTAAAGTTAGCGGTTTTTGAGATATTTGATATTAAAAATTATAAACGGCCGCCATTTTGAAAATATTCAAAATAATGTTCTAATTTTTCGTACAGTGATAAAAGATTACGCAACAAATAGGTATACAAAGTTTGAACTAAATATCTTTTTTACTTCCAAAAATATTAAGTATTTTGTAAAAAACACATACAGACAGATGAAAAAAAAGCACCGTAGGCCCATGTTTATATTGTGAAATATGTTTGTCTGGATCCCAGGAAGATATCCACAAGAGGGGTCCAGAGAGTTCGGGGACACCTGTATATATACTACATCTGAGACTTGCAATTTTAGATATGACAAACTAACTGTGGCAGTGGTTCAACCGACGTGGAAATCGAGTTTGTGAGCAAATCTTATTGTTGCGTGGTGTTTACAATTTACTTCTATGTCAGAGACGAAACGCATTTTCTTTTAAACCCTAGCTAAACACTATTATAACTGGGACTGATGAAAAGTTTAAAATTCGATCGAGTTATAGAATCTTGTGACTTTTTAACTTCCCGCTACCAATAAAGGGAAGTTATTGATTTCGGTCCGATTTTCGAAAGTCGAGTTTTCATTAAATCTCCACGTTTTGAGGTCCCAGGAAGCCATTCTGACTATTCCCGCCGAGGTGTCCGACCGTGTGTGTGTGTGTGTGTGTGTGTGTGCGTGGATGTATGTGTGTAAATAAATTTTTGTCGTACAGTTTCTCAAAAACGAATCAACCGATTGAATTCTACGACATGTCATTCGAAAGGGTGTATCAAAACTTAGATCTGATTAGATTTGAGAGTTAATCCATCGAGCCAATCCGAAGAAATTTAAAAAAATAACCTAAATTTTTTTGGAATTTTTATGTTTTTTAAAAATAACTTTAAAAAATCATAATAAAACCAGGTATACATTTTTTGTGCTTAAAAAACTGCGTCGACTGCTTTTTTGAAAATGAAAATCGGACGACGCATTCAAAAGTTATCGTTGTTTAAAAATTCACAAATTTTCGTTTTTGGTATTTTTTTAACATATCTTCCAGATTTCTCAACCAATCAATATAAACTTGTACATTTTCTTTTTGTGCTTGAAAAACTGCGTAGAATGCTTTTTTAAAAATGAAAATCGAACGACGCATTCAAAAGTTATCGTTGTTTAAAAATTCACAAATTTTCGTTTTTTGGTATTTTTTGGTATTTTTTTTAACATATCTTCCAGATTTCTCAACCAATCAATATAAACCTGTACATTTTATTTTTGTGCTTTAAAAACTGCGTAGAATGCTTTTTTAAAAATGAAAATCGAACGACGCATTCAAAAGTTATCGTTGTTTAAAAATTCACAAATTTTCGTTTTTTAGTATTTTAACAAAAAAACTCATTTTAAGCGTTTAAAATTCAAACTAAGCGGGAAGTTCTAGGGTTGGGCTGCACGGTCAACCAATTTTTCATTTGTAAAACACTTTGTAAACAGCGCAGGTATTTTTGATTTCCGTAACATTTGTTTTCGCAAATTTTGTCATTGATATTCACTTATTGAAATAAAGTTCAACAGTAAAAGTTGAAATTTGTTGGAATTTGGGGGAAATTTATAAATACATTGTAATTTTAAATAAAATAACTCGACCTCACAACTGATTTTCCAAAATTGAATTTATATGTTTTAGAGTTTCAACTATTTGGGAAATTGGTCTACTCACGGAGGCGCTGAATGTAGGAAAGATGTTAGTAGAATTTGTCTGCACCTCGGTTTTCAACGCCGGGTCACGCGCTGCTTCGTTCCGCTCGCAGCGGAAACACTCGTTTTGCGAGTTGGCACCCCGACCTTGCGTCCTAGAATTATGGACTGCTTCGTTTCTTTTGCAGCGGACAAACTCAGTACTTTTAGGGTAGGCCTACTTTTATATTTTCCGTAGGGTATTTAAAAAAAAAATGATTCGTTCTAGTACGAACAATCTTAACAAATTTTTACTTTCGATAAAAAAACGTGCTTCCGGTGTTTGGAATTTTTGGCTAACGAACTGGTCCGAGTGACTTAGAACGCGTATACCAAATTTGGACCAAATCGGACGAAAAATGTGTCCATTACAGTGCGCACACATATAGCATACTGTACCAGCTGGCCCGATCCGGCTTTGCACGGATAGACAAATCAAAGTTAAATGTATTTTATCAAAAAATATATTTTATCAAAAAATATATTATATCAATAAATATATTATATTATAGATGTATTTCTTATGGGGATTTTTAGTAACTTTGACCCCCCCAAAACCTCCCCTAAAATTTCGAATTTTTTTAAACCCTTTCTTAGGGAGCACCTACGGTCCTAGAGGAAGCTACATACCAAATTTCATTCCAATCCGTTCAGTAGTTTTAGAGAAATCGTGATTTAATAACTTTGACCCCCAAAACCCCCCTAAGATTTCGAATTTTTTGAAACCCTTTCTTAGCGAGCACCTATTGCCCTAGAGGAAGCTGCATACTAAATTTCATTCCAATCCTTTCGGTAGTTCTTTTATAGTAACTTTGACCCCTCCCTCAAACCCCCCTAAACATTTTTTGTAAACCTTTCTTAGAGAGCACCTATGTCCCTAGAGGAAGCTATATAGCAAATTTCGTTTCAATCCGTTCAGCGGTTTAGGAGAAATCGTGATTTAGTAACTTTGACCCCAAACCCCCCTGAGATTTCGAATTTCTTGAAAACCTTTCTTAGGGAGCACCTACGCGTCCTAGAGGAAGTTACATACCAACTAGTTCTTTTAAAGTAACTTCGACCCACCCAAACCCCCCTAAAAATGTGTTGTAAACCTTTCTTAGAGAGCACCTACGGCCCTAGAGGAAGCTACATACCAAATTCCATTACAATCCGTTCAGTAGTTTTGGAGAAATCGTGATTTAGCAACTTTGACCCCCAAAGCCTCCTAAGATTTAGAATTTTTTGAAAACCTTTCTTAGGGAGCGCCTACGGTCCTAGAGGAAGCTACATACCAAATTCCATTACAATCCGTTCAGTAGTTTTAGAGAAATCGTGATTTAGTAACTTTGAGCCCCCAAAACCCCCCTTAAATTTCGAATTTTTTGAAAACTCTTCTTAGTGAGCACCTATGGCCCTAGAGGAAGCTACATACCAAATTTTGTTCCAATCCGTTCAGTAGTTTTTGAGAAATCGTGATCAGAGAGTCAGTGGATTTGGCTTTTATATATATAGATACATATAAATTTTAATGACACCATAAAACGTATTCTGGAGACCATGATCGGTGCTCATCGACTTCTCTCGACCTTAGGTCTCACCATAAGAGCCTCTGTAATAGCTGATCTTTCCTATGGACATTCGCCAATAAAATTTCCTCAACATATTTTAAAGTTGTAAATTTGTAAACAAAACATTGAGTGTTGATAGTTCAGTTGTTGCGTGCAATGAGTATCAGCTCGGTGCTCAGTCATAGGTTCGAATCCGGAGAGTGACGTTGTTTTTTTGTGTGCGTTATTTCACTTCCCGCCCTTTATTAGTTTTACGGGCATGACGTGTGAAAATCATATATTAGAAAGTTTTAAAATAAATTCAAGACCAATACATTTTTTAGTTGACAATTTTAAATGATTTCATTTTTGAAGTTGGTCGTTACCAGATTGTTGCAATATCTTGGCGTAGCTGTTTTACCTTGATAATAATTGCTGGTAACATTTGCTTACGTTTTTGCTGCCAAGTAGTAAGAATGGAACTCAAATCTCTCTCAGATTTTTAAATTTCTTCATTCATTCAATTACACTTACATGAAGACGATTTTATTTTATTCATTTCTGTAATTCTAGCCTCCGGAACTGAATTTTTAACAATAATTTAGGATTCATACCTTACAGTCTTTTTGTCGGTTCCTTTTATTTTTGAAGATGGATTAGTAGTTTTGACCTTGCGTCCAGGCCATCTTCAGATCCATGTGAGGGACGTGTTACCGGACTCGTCGGTTAAAGTTTTTAAACGTTTTAAATATTTATAAGTTTAACAGTTACAAGTTTGTAACCATCACTGATGATGATGATCTGGTCATCGAAAAGCGTTTGAAGTACTAAACGTTTTTTATGAGAAACTATGTTCTGTTTTTTTATTTATATAGTTTTAAATATTAATTGTGTGCGTGTATATGTGATGTCACAACGAAATTCATGCGAACGGATTCACCTTCATGGACCTGAAGATGACCTGGATGCTGGGTCGAAACTAGTAATCCATCTTAGAAACTAAAAAGGAACTGACAAAAAGACTGTAAGGCAAAGTAACTTAAATTAAGATTTTATTCACGCTTTGTCAAAATTGGTTCAGCAGTGTAGAAGCTTAGTTTGACAAATTCAGAGATTGAAACACGAAAAAACGTAACCACGTCTTTACCCGCACATTTAAAATACAATTTTCAACAATTTTAAATACTTTTGATTTCATGTCAAACGACAAAGACGATGAACAATAATTTCCAAAAAGAAAACTAAACCGATAAACAAATACCGCAATAGAAGTTTAAATTGTAACTATTTCAAATACTCGCAACGAGTCACAGTTTATTTATATCCATTACGTGTGAACTAATCTCACATGAACCAGAACAAATTTACTCCATCGGCTATTAATGATTTTATAAAATTAGCAAATAAAATTATTGCTGAAGTTGATTTATTTATGCCTTTAAAGAATGTTTTGATATTTTTATAAATTAACTAGCTGGCCCGACCCGGCTTTGCACGGATAGACAAATCAACCTGATACTAATAATTAGCCCAAGTGTTTTTGTTCATTGTAAAAAAAAAGAAAAAAGTTCATTGTAGGCCTAACCTAAAATTATATTCAGTTTTTGATCCAAATCAGTTGTTGATCAAAATCAGCTGTTTTAAGCTTTTCATACGAACAGCTGTTTTTTGTGCCCCTGATAAAATCAAAAGAAATCTTTCTTCTTCTTCCTTAAGATTGACCTTCCGTAAGATTAACATTGAAAGCTTGAGGGCCACTGGGGCGTAGCCCTAATGTCCTAGGACTTCGGTAAATGGCCTAAAACCTTCCCAGGGTTAACCTGTGTTACTATGCAAAATTTCAAAGCAATCGGATGGACGGTTTGGTAACGCATAAAGGACAAACGTACATACATTGAATTTTATATATATAGAAGAATAATATGTAACAACCGATGTTTAAATTGAATTATAATATAGTAGGCCTAAGCATGTTTTATTGATTTTTGTTTGTGTTTGCTTTTAATTTGTCAATCTAATCTAAAAAGCTATTTGTTTTGAAGAATAATAAACTGATTATAAATTTGCTAAAGTTGCTACGGTAATGAATGTAAACAAACATGTGTTACTAAGCATTTTATACGAACAGCTGTTTTTGAGCGCTATGGTCTTGTGAGTCTATACAAAAGAGGCTGTTTAGTTTTTTCCAAATTTGAAACTTTTTCGGGAAACTTTTTAAATTTTTCTTTATATAAAAACCTAGTTCGGACTATTACGAACATTTTAAAACAAAAAATTGCCAAATTGGTCCAGCAGTTCTCAATTGATGCGATTTCAAAGAAACAGCAATTCATTTTTATTATATAGACTAGTGGGTTCCGCCTCCTGCTCGCGGTGACTTGTGTCGAAGCAAATGCAAACAATTTATTTTATATAAATAGGCCCTACTATTAAATTTTAATATCTTTTTTTGTTTTTTATTAGGATGTAATATAGTGGTTTCTTATTTTTAAATTCCTTAATTTATTAAGGTTTTATTCTCTAGCTTAAGGAAAGTATAAAAATGGTTTCTTATTTTTAAATTCTTTAATTTATTAAGGGTTTATTCTCTACTTAATAGGAAAGTATAACAATCAACTCAAAAAAATCTGTTATTTTTTTATAGTAAAAAAACGGCTCTAACGATTATGATAAAACTTGGCTTATTTGTAGCCCTTAATCTACCCTTCAACCAAGTATGCAAGAAACCACATCTTTCTAAAAATTCTCGTTTAGCTAATAATAACAACTGATTTTTGGGTTTTTTGCACGAAAAGGGGGTTGTTTTTCAAAAAATTTCAAAATCCTTTTTTCGTGCGTCTATACAGGCCTAATTCACGTGTTTGGTGCAAATTTGTTCGAAATCGATCGAATAGTTTTCTCTCTAGCTAATAATAATAATATTTATTAGTTAATCTCTTACTTTATCACCTCCCCTACCCCTCCTATAATTATGAAGTCACAGTGACTCTGTTTATTTTAAATATGTTTGTGCGAAAGTATGTACCAGTTACTGGTACCGCTTATTTTGTATGTTGTAAGAAATAAATGTACAAAATTTCAGCTCCCTAGCTTTAAGGAAAGTATAACAATTAATATTTATTGTTTTAGGGGTTGTTTCAACCCTTAAATCAAAATCAATTATAGCCTATGTTACTCAGGGATAGTGTAGCTTTTTATTAGTAAAATTATTTTCCCAAACGGTTCAGTAGTTCCAGAGATTACCCCTGGATAAAAATAAACAAATTTTACCTCTTTATAATATTAGCGTAGATCATGTTACGCTTTTGCTTGTTGAATGTCTTGTTTTATGCACTTATGTTTTTGTTTTGAAAAGTGCACATTTCACAAGGCACATCGATCTTTCTTCTTTCGTTCTTAATTTAGTTTTTTCTCTTTACTTTACGTATTTCATTTTTTTGTTGTTTAATATAACTAAAATTGTATTACGTGTAAAATATAAATTATTTTTAAATACACACAAATGTGGGTTTGTATATTGTTGAGTAACGGGTATAACTTAAAATTGAAAAAAATACATTTTTTATTTCTCGTGAAATAAGCTATTGTTACTTTTGTAATTACGACTACGACAAACCTCAAAATGTAAACATGGTTAAAAAAAGTGTTTTAAATACATTATTTAACAATGAAAAAAGTAAATAAACAACGTTTATTTAACAGTTGCAAACACACAGCAATAAACTTAGGCCTTCGTACACAAATGTTTGCGTTGAGTCAGTTTATCTGCTACACTGTTGTTGCCTCTGCCGATTGACGCAATGTTTACACAGTAGGGAAATTACGTCCCGCGAGGTTGGCCACACTGCTCGACGGTCGGTGTATGCGCTCAGTGCGCGAACAGACGCGGTCGTGTAATGGTGCGGACATGTCGGCTCAAGGCGTAGTAGAAAGGGCAAGTGCCGAGTTATCAAAACGGATCAATGGTTTGGGTCTACGGGGAAGCAAACACCACTCGCGGAACAGCGGTTCCCAGAACGGGGGCAAGACGAGCGTCATGGAAAGGGTGACCAACGTGTTCTGCGGGGGTTCGAACGTTCCTCCGGACAAACCTTCGCGGTTCAGGAGTAAATCGGCCACGGGAGTCGCCAACAACATCGTCTCCACGCCTCAGCCGATGAAGAGGATCCAACACATTCCGAACCACGCGCTCTCGTGGGACGAGCTCATGTCGGACGATCGTTTCATAGGGAAGTTTTTTTTATATTTCACTCCCGGCGAGAGGAGAACTTTGGCTCAAGTGTGTGTGCGGTGGAGAGATCTCCTGTACCGCAGTCCGAGATTCTGGTCCGGGTTGGTTCCAGTGATAAGGTGCCGCGAACTCAGGTCTAGCAATCCCACCGACCGGGCGAGATTGTTCGCGTCTTTGTTACGGCGCGGGTTCCACGCGGTCTCTCTTCTGGGGGCCGCCGATGAGGACGCGTTGGACTTGGTACATTCCTTCCCCTTAGCTTCTAAACACGTGCATTCCTTAAGTCTTCGGTGTTGTAGTGTCAGTGATAGAGGCCTGGAAGCACTATTGGATCATTTGCAGGCAAGTGGTTGCGATTAATAAAGAAATTTTAGTTTTAAGGCTTTGGTAACTTATGCATAGCGTATTTCCTACTATTAAAAATAAGAGAATGCAATTAAATAGTTTGTTTACATAGGAAACTATACTTCTTAGCCCTCACAGATGATTTTTTTTCTGTTATTTAATACGATATAAAGAAGGGGAGTAATTTTAATAAATATTACGTACGAGCTAGTCCATTGTAAAAATCACGCAAACCATTTACTTGGTTTTGATGAAATGCAATGCGTCCTGGCACTCAAGTCACTTTATCAGTCCTATATATTTACGTATATCAGCTTTGTGGAAACTAACTTTTAAGTAGGAGAGTGATCGGAATTAAAATTTCTACCACTTTAAATAATTTGGACATTTATTGTAAATCATTGACAGATTTTTATAATGTACAAATAGATTTCTGTTATAAAGATTTTTATTAGCGGCATTCAAGCTATTTTTGAGAACATAGATTTGAAGTAGGTGAGTGATTGGAATACAAAATGCTCTTCATTTAATTAGTTCGGGCAGTTGAAAAATCGCGGAAACCATTGAAGCGATCTTGATGAAAGGCATTAGCGTTTCTGTCCTAATGGTACTTCAATTACCAGTTTTCCATTTACTCCGATTTAATATTTCTTTCTTTAGTTATTGTTACTATAATTTTTAACTATTTAAATATAGCCAACATTTAAAGTAGCGGTAACCACCGGAACAATGTTTATGCAATTTGGTATTGTTTTTATTCGCCAATATGAATTCTTGCTGATATACATTCTTTCTTTATTATATTACTAGGGGAGACCCCTGCGTGCTTCGCACGCCAACCCCCAATGGAACCTTCTAAAAACATATGTTATGTTTTATTTATAATAAAGTGTATTTTTAATAATAACCTCAAAACTAAGATGGTAAATAATGTTAAATGTTCAAATTAAATTATTTCTTATATTTTATAACAGTAGTTATAATAATGGTTAAAAGAACCAGCAAGGCTCAGATCTACACTTTAAAACCCTAACCTAAAAGCTGGAAATACAAAAATAATTGCCTCAAATTTTGAAATCAGCTGTTAATGGAAATATTGGAGCTAACAGCTATATTATCTGTTCAATTGGTTGCTATGGTAATAAATGTAAATACATGTGTTGATTTATCATTCTGGGCCTAACCTAAGAATTTTTCCGTCTAAATTTACAAATATTGGAATAAAAAAAGGTTTTTATCGAAATGAATTATAGCCTATGTTACTCAGGGATAGTGTAGCTTTTTATTAGTAAAACTGTTTTTTCAATCGGTTTAGTAGTGCCAGAGATTACCCCCTACATACAAACAAACAAACAAACAAACACACAAACAAACAAACAAACTTTACCTCTTTATAATATGAGTATAGATATCAATTTAATTTTAACTTTTTTTAAATATATCTAATTGTTAAAATCACACTAACCGTTGGAGAGATTTTGATGAAAATCACTAGCAATCCTAATCTTATGGTAGGCCTACTTTTAATCATTAGTAAGAATTCCACACACATTCATTCATTATAAGCTTTTATTTGGAAACTAATAAAATTAAGATTAGGAAATAAAATAATGTGAAATTAGGCATATTTAATTTTGTCATACAAATTACCTTTCTCCAAACATCACAACAATTTGAATAATTGTGTGATCTATAGGATACTAATATTATAAAGAGGTAACATTTGTTTGTATGTAGGGGATAATCTTTGGAACTACTGAACCGATTGAAATATTTTGTTTTTACTAATAAAAAGCTACACTATTCCTGTGTAACATAGGTTAGAACCAACCCTTAAAACCGTAATTATTAATCGTTATATTTTCCTTAAAGCTAGAGAGCTGTATATTTTGTACATTTATTTCTTGCAAGATGTATAGAAAACATAAACTAGATTCGCATTTTGTCGCGAGCTGCTAAGGGGTGGTATTGTAGTAGCAACCTCTATAACAATACAAATCAATTGTTATACTTTCCTTAAAGCTAGAGAGCTGACATTTTGTACATTTAACGCTTACAAGATACATATAAAAAATAAACCAAATTTTCATTGTTTTGGCGTGCTGATAAGGGGTGAAAATGTGATAACAACCTC
>JAGFPH010010926.1:10590-37200 GCA_018207615.1 Philaenus spumarius
ATTTGTTATTGAAATTATCTGAATTAAAGGGAAACCAATAAATTATACATATAAATGTAATAACAAACCTTACCTAATATACTTACAATCTAAACCTAAACTTACAATACATTATATACAAACAGTATTTTTGCTCACACATTTACTAAAATTATATTGCAACATCCATTGTATTTAATATATCCATGCGAAGCGGTTAAAAAACCTGCGTCTGACCACTGAAGCAGCGTGCAAGCGCTCTCTTTGACGACGTCTCAAGAGCAAGCGATAAATTTAAACAAGTAATTATCCACATCATATTAAAGCTAAAGATACATACTAAAAGTTTTATTTGAAACATTTTTGTGTATTTTAAATAATTAAAAAAATATAGTTAATAAAGTAAATTTATATACCTTGAGAAATCATTTTTTTGGTGTTTGTTGTTTAATAGGTCCTTTAATATTAACTTTATCGAAAAATTTATAAGAATAAAATATGTTCAATATGGATCAAGGAACATGTACAAAAAATTAGTTCGCTACGATGAGTATTAACGAACTTGTAAGCAATCTTGTGAAGCTCTGCATTTGTAAACTTCAAGGGGGGGGGGGGGGGGAGGGGGAAGCACAAGGGGGAGAGGCGGGGACTTTTGTGAAAATACATGTCTCATAAGGGTCTATCACATATAAAAAATTCAGCTTTCCCCTAATTTGTTGTGACAAAAAACCTTTATTGACTGGGCTCTATGTTGCAATGTTAAATTTAAAGTAATTTAATTGATAAAACGTTTGATACTTTGAAACCCGCAGAATAATATTACTGTACATTCAGGTTGTTTAGTTTAGCAATAGAGTTCAGCACTAGGTCGTGTCGCTGAGGTTAGATCATTGTATTGGGCTACTGCGATACCCGGCGACTAGCAGTGTATATAAGGACTGTATCCTAAAGCCCCGGTTTCTAAGACCACGTCGAGCGTCCGGCGCGATTGTTGAACGTGATGACCACGTCAACGCTAGAACAGAGTGAATGCAAGAGCATTGGCGTGGTTTCTTAAACCACGTCCGGCTGCCGACGTCACGTCAGCTTTTCGAAGGTCCGGCGTGATATCTCAGCGTGGTACGCTCTGGATAGGTCTCAGTCTATTCCGGCGTGGTTTCACGGCGTGGTTTCACTGCGCAATATACTGCTTTTAATTTCTTTAAGCAACTTGTTTTTGTAATTGCTGTGCAATATTTAGCTGTATTAACTTTTTATTGTGTATTACTAAGCATTATGGAGTCTAAGGTTTTCACGAGTGAATTGGATGATAAGTTGATAGATCTGGTTCAAAATAATCCAGTTCTCTACGATTTTTCCTAAAAAAAACTAAAAAGATGCCATGGGAAAAAACAATATTTGGAAACAAATTTCCGAGGAACTTGGGAGAGAAAGTCTGTTTTTATTTGTATTGTTTAAACTGTGAACTAACAAAAATCAAATATTAAGCCTTACCTAAAAACCAAAGATGAAACATCGTGATGCACAGCAATGGTACGCAATGGTACATACTACATGGTGCAGCCAAAGGGAAACATAATTTTTCATTTTTTCTTGTGTAGAACAAATTAAAAGTTTTTACTTTATTATTAAATGAGATACTTCAAAAATAAATTACATACATTTTTAAAGGAAGTTTACAGATTTTAAATTAAAAATTTTTTTTACATCTTCGTTAAAAAAAAGTTTATAGCTTTGGGATGCCATATTTGTTAAAGATATTAAAAACATTTCCTTAACTATGTAAAAGGTCAACGGGAAGTCTGAAAATCTTCAGTATCCCTTCACAAAACAAACTATTCTAATGGTACCATTTTTAAAGTTTTCCTTGTAGCTATTTCTCAATTGTTGTAAAAGAAAAAAACGTTCAATTACTACTCGATGTTGGTATCTTTGAAAAGCACATTATTTTAATGATAAATGTAATAGACTCAAACAAAAATTATACAGTGATGCAAAATTAATTTAATGATAAGAACTTACGCTTGCAATACAAAGGGTTCAATTTAACAAAAATAATTATTGTTAAAGGTTTGATAAAAATGTTTGTCTGATCACTTTCGAAAAAGAAAAATTGTTTGATCACGTACTTGACGATTTAGTCACTTTTCTGAATGGCATTCAGCTGCCAATTAACAGAAATCTTTTCACTGCAAAAGAAGTCTTTAAACTTTTCTCGTACGTAGTAAGCCAAACGTGTTCCTTTTCTTTCTGTTGTTAGCTCTCTTATAGGTATCAAATTTTCTGTAGGTAGAGGAAGTTTATCTTCGTCTTGGTTGGAGCAACGAATTTTTGCCACTCTAAATAAATTATGGAAAACATCCGCAGCTAGAATCAGGTTGTCAACAGTTTCAGGAGTGATAACAATTTGTGTAAAAAATACTGTAAAGTACTGGGATAGGATCCTAAATACATTTTCACTGTACCGCCATGCTCGACAATGTCTGTAGATGAATACAAACCATACACCTTAATCTAAAAATTACATATTTTTCAGAGGCAAGTTCCAAGCTATAAACAGAACTAAGTTTTACTATGAGTGTAGGCCTATGTGCGTTTAAACACTTTTTCTAATGGAATTGAGCTGCCAATCCACTGAACAATTTTCATTGCAAAAGACGTCTTTAAACTTGTCTCTTACACTATAACTGAGTTGCTTTCCTGCCAGTTGTAGCAACATCCATGATTCTGACACTTGCAACTAATCTGAGGTCTAGTTGCTTTCACAGAGCAAGAAATAGATTCGCGCCGTCAAATTCGAGCTTTTTACAAACCAGTATCGCGTTGAATCACGGCGTGATGTAAGTAACGCCGGCTTCACCGACTTGCCGCTCTTGAACATCACGGCGTAGTTATCACGGCGTGGTTATCGCAGCGTGGTCTTGCAAACCGAGGCTTAAAAGAGACGGGTGCTTGCGTAGCAGACCTAAACTCCATTCTATCAGCCGTCGCTCTAATTCGTCAGGCGCCAAAGCTGGTGGAATGGAGTATAGGCATTGAAGAAACAACACTATTTGTTTCTTCAATGGTATAGGTCAGTCATATAATGACTGTGTTCAGTTTAGTTGATAGCATGGACAGGTTTTGTCCTTGCTATTTAAACGGAGATCTTACGCTAGTAGCCCGCATGAAAACATCAACCTCATAAAACACATTTCTAGTTATTAGGAATATGTTTCCCTTGATATTGTATTTTTATTTATATCTTCAAGAAAATAGTTTTGTTTACATCTATTTTGATGGAAGAGCTGTTTTTTTTAGGAAAGTAAATGACTGAATATTGTACAGCAATAAATTTTGTAATATAAAAACTTTAGGAAAAATCTTTAAATTCAAAATTTGTTATAAAAATGAATTACGGATTGAGAAATATAAGCACTTTAGTTTACAGTAAACATCAGGGCATTATAGGTGCTGTACTATATATCATGACATAAATTCTGATATAGAGTACTGTAGTAATTATTTGAAGAGTATATTATTTTATTTGGGAGAATATATTTTTATATTTGCTTTCGGAAAACAATTTTAACAATTTATTAGAATTGAAATAACACAGCAATACATCAATACACGTTAGAATGAAACTAATGTAATGTTAGTTTTTTGTAGTTTAAACTTCATAAAGGGGTTTACTTAAACATGAGGTACGTCACTGAAATGAAGCAATTTGGATTTTGAATTAAATACTGAAACATACATAGTACGGTGAAATTAGACCCAAACCTCAACATCCAAAGTAAAAGTTTCCCTTCAACTCCAAATTGTTCTATACAGCCCACATATTGTTTGGTAAAAAGTTACACCATTTTGAGCGTCGGGTTTGGGGGGAGGGGGGAAAGTTGTAAATTAATAGTTTTTATCAGTTTTTCTTAAATATTTCGAAAACTATGTGGTTTAGCGCAAAAAGTGCCATATACAAAAATAATTTACATTAAATCGCGAACAAAATTGGTCTTGTGCAAAATCTTGCTAAAGTGAACGGTTCCAGAGTTACGGACGGTGTAAAAGTAGCAATTTTTCGTATTTTTTAGGCTTTTTGAAAAAATGTAGGCTATTTATAACTTTTATGTAAACAGAAATAACTACAGAATTTTATTAAAAAGTAATATTGTTAGAAGCCCACAGATGGGGTCATTACCCCCGCCCCTCCCTTCACACACTCTCTCATCTACTCTCTTTCCCTCAGTCGTATTACTTTTAAATACAAGTTCCACTGATGTAAATATTATTGAAGCAGTATATCGTCGTTATCTAGTCAAATTAAGCCGTTAAACCAATTTCAGGATTAAACCATATTACGTGTGTGCTGTGCAGTACAAGATAGAGAGTGTGAGGCGGCGTATAATCGCTTAATTGCTTTAGGTTTGTAAAACATTTGAGCCGGGATTTGTAGGTTGAATATTTATATCAGTAGCTCTTACATATAGGTTATAGTTAATAATCATATTACTTTATATGAGCAACTCTTGTATCTATCTAGGTATGTATCTTTGTATCTGTCGCTGATCTCGAAAACAGCTCTAACGGTTTTGATGAAAATTTGCATACAGGGGTTATTTGATATCAGGAATTGAATCAAAAACATGCATAAAGTCTGAAAAATGCGCATAAAATTTAAAATCTGAACTTCTTTTTATACCACCTTTCAAGTCACTTAGAAGGCGAATAGTTACAGCTTATTTTTTAAACATACTTCAAAGTCACTAAATATTCGAATAAATACATTATAGATACAATCCAATTGTTACAAATACTGAGCGATGTTCGTTCACCCAGGTACAAACGAGCCAAAGATTAGCGATAGCCTTTAGAGAGTTTTCCAACTGCGAGCGAAGCGAAGCAGCTATCTGAAGCCGCAGGGCACATACATTGGGCAGAGCCCCTAATGCATATTAATATTAGATTGGCATTATATTAAATGTGAGAAAATGTTTATTAAATTAAAACATTTCTTTTAGGAATTTAGATAGACATAGTGTTTGTTTTATTTGAAAATATTGTTTGCATTTCTTAGCACTCTTAACAATGTTTATTTTCTTGTGGTTATAAAGATTTTATAATCATAATATTATGGTTAAACCAAATTACTGGTGAAAAATAAAATGTCTACATTGCAGGACTTTGTTTTGTGAAGCATTAATTCGAAGAATTTTATATTTGACAACACATCCTGCCTAACAACTATACAATAATTGAAATATCAGTTTTTAACGCAAGTTTAGTAATTTATCTAGCACTCCATCTACAAATGTCTTTCATAATTAAAACCTATCAGACAGTAAGTTTTATGATATTTCAATAGCTTCAATGTTATTATACTCCTCTTCAAAATGCATCTTAAATAGTACAATGTGAAAACTACAAGTGTTGAGGTTATTTTCAGTTTGTTATTTTGCTATAACCAAATGCTCCTAAAAACAGCTGATTGTATTACGGGCTAGTAACGTGGCGTCACTATTAGCATGTAATGAAATCAGCTTCTGGTCACTTCTGTAATCAGCTGTTTAAAGTTGTTAGTATAGATGTAAATGTAATTTTCACCCTATTACTAACTATTTATTTTCCTATGACACTATGCAAGCAAGCTAGGTGTGGGTAAAGTTTGTTTGCCTGAGGATTTAATTAAAATAACATGGTTTCTATTGTGAGGACTTCAAAGAGAATGAGTTCAAGGCAGGTAAAGCTTTAGTTTTGAAAGCATACAAACACTGTGTAGGGAAATTAATTTAGGAATAATTTGGTGTAAGTATAATTTCGGGTAAATTTTATTTAAGGCATCCTTACTTATGATGAAATGGAGCGGGAATAATATCAATCTTGATCAGAAGCATAATACAAGCTAAAATATAATAACTAATTTATTTATTTATTCTGATTTAGAAATCAATAGTACCTCATCAATTCAGTTATATACGTAAAGATTTTAAGAATACAGTGCAATCAACTCTTATAAAAGTGATTGTACGTACGTGAGTAAAAATAACTTTAGCGCAAGCGCAAGGTTGTATTGTTTGATTTATTCATTAACATATAACAGCTGTTTTTTTATCAGGTGTACTAAAATATAAGAACTAATCATTACAGTGTATAGTTTATTATAATTTTAGTGAGAATTTTGTTTAAGTTGAAAATTAAAGTTTTCACTCACCGTGGGGTCGTAATAACAAGATTTAAAGAGAAAAAAAGAGGGCATATGATAAGGTATTATGCTGGATTTTTAAATGTCTATATATATATAAAAGCCAAATCCACTGACTCACTGTTCACGATTTCTCAAAACCTACTACTGTACGGCTTGGAACGAAATTGGTTATGTAGCTTCCTCTGGGGCTCACTAAGAAAGGTTTTCAAAAAATTCGAAATTTTAGAGGGTTTTGGGGGGGGAGTAAAAGTGACTAAATTTCGATTTCTTCAAAACTACCAAATTAATTGGAATGGAATTTGGTATGTAGCTTCCTTCTAGGTCCATAGGTGCTCGCTAAGAAAGGGTTTAAACAATTCGAAATTTTAGGGGGTTTTGGAATGTCAAAGTAACTAAATCACGATTTCTCCAAAATTACCGAATGGATTGGAATGAAATTTATGCAGCTTCTTCTAGGGCCCTATGTGCTCGCTAAAAAGGTTTTAAAAACATTGGAAATTTTAGGGGGTTTGGGGGTCAAAGTTACTGAAAATCCCCATAAGAAATACATAGTATAATATATTTATTGATATTTTTTGTTGTTGTTAATATACATTTAATTTTGATTTGTCTACCCGTGCAAAGCCGGTATGGACCAGCTAGTATAGTTATATAAGTAAAGTATAAAAAAAGAATAGTTAGTGCATGTAATAGTTAGTTGCTTCGAATTCCATAGAATCCTATTAAAATGGCGTTGTTGTAATCAAAATGTATAAATAATATAATTTTCGAAATAAAGTAGATAAATTTCTTGTTAAAACAATTATTCAGACTATAGATATCAAAAGTAATTAAAATCCTCTCAAATTACAAACACAATCAACAAAAGTTGTGGGAATCGTAGTCAAAACAGTTTGTTGGCTCAATCCCTGAATACAAGGCGTATTAAATTACGGGTTTATCTTCTCAGTAATGATCATAGACACCATAGAAATAAAATAAGTGGAAATCTGAGGTGTTATTCTCTTAATGGTGCTAAAACTAGGAAAAAATCCTCCCGATGTCAGCTGTTTCAGATAGGTTGCTAAAATATTGCTAGCCCTAAATGAAGTTAGAAATAGGGTTTTAACTTAAACCGAAACCCATAAAAAGTGCCCTTATAAATATAGCACTTTTAAATAAAATTACAACTATTTTTTTCATAAAAAAAACGTAGGAAAATTGGGCCTGCATATCTCCAGACATAGGTATCCATAGGTATCCATTAATTTTATCTAGCAGTATACAACGCAAACACTATTTTTGTCATTAATTTGTGGCATAAGGATAAACAGAAAAATCAGTGGCAAGAGAAGTGTCTCAAAAACTTTTCAGAAACTTCAGCAGTACGAGTACTAGCGAAAAAAAGCTGGTAGTAATGCAATGGAAACATGTTACAAATATTTCAGATCCTACAGAATAAATTGCCCGATAAAGGCATAAACATAAGTAACAATTAAAACTGCAATATTCGTACAAACTTTCATTCATAAGTAAATTGTCAATAAATGAATTAAGTTTAAAATGTGGAATTAAAACCTTTATTGTTTGTAAATGTTTGGTTAAAAGCTATACTTTTTTGGGGCAGTTACATAATGTTGATAAATTGCATTTAAATGTAAAATTTACAGTGTGATGAAAAGTATCGTTCATAAGTAGTGCCTAAAGTGTTATTCCGGTGCTTGATCGAATTTCCTTGAAAACACTATCGCGTACCTTAAAAGCCCACTTTTGGTACTAGTGATGAGATATACTATTCTCATTCTGCAGTGAGATTTCTACTTTTATATTTTGGTTTAATAGTTAATAATATATGAAATTAATTAATACACAATCTCCATCTAGCTGATGCATTGATAAGGCAATAATTTCTGTTAGTCGATAGAGCACAAATGTGTTGGAATAAAGTGTAATCCATAAAGTAATATTTAAAAATTTTTGCAGAATATAAAAGTTTATACTTCAACACGGACGTGAAGGGGTTTACGACGTAGGTTTATCTCTTGACAAGCGCCTCATTCCCAAGGCTTTATTCTGCTCTAGATCCAAAGGTCTGAACGTATTTGACCTATTCAACCAATATTTATTATTGCTTATTGTAGAAGCCACTAAATGCAGTATATACAATTTATTTTAATGCCTCTTATAAAATATAATTTCCACAACGCTTTAATAAAGTTTATACTAGACTGCTTACGTAAAGCAGTCTTGTAGTTAGTATTTATTATTCCATGACAGCTGTTTCGGTATTACATAATACCATCATCACATGACAAAACACTCACATTCAAACATTAGGATTACGTGGCCACGTTGTATACATGCAGTAGTCGACTATTCACAGATACATTGACAGGCTAAAACCAACAAGTTTTGACATTCTTGTCTAAGGTGGCTAGAGTATCATGTAGGCAGTTGGATGCAAAGTTTAGTTCAACAAACTATCCCGAATTTGTTTTGAAGTGTTGGTAAATAAAATTAGTGATTTCCAAATTAATCCTGGATATAATTTGGCTTAATATACATCAATGAAACCTTCACCATTCTAAAAACAACCTTAGACTATATTAAATATCAAACTTAACAAGAAAGCAATATCTGAATTATTAGACCTACTCAGGGCCGTCCTTAGGGTTAGCGGTGCCCGGGGCAAACGTAGCTGCGGTGCCCGGGGCAAACGTAGCTGCGGCGCCCCCTCCCTCAAGTAATAGTCGCATATATCAACTTTTTGTGCTGCCACCAATACTTTAATACTTACACCACCTACCAATCTACCATAAGGATAAATATATATACACCCAATTCAAGGATTGTAATAAGTCAAGGAACTCAAATAGTTCAAACAATGTAATTCTAAATGAAAACTTAAATTACTGACAAATAGGTAAATTTATAACAGTATTCTTCGAGATTTTGCTAAGGAAAATTGTTCAATAATTTTTCCAAGGTTGAGTTTTTTCGCCTCCTCGTTTTCAATGGAGAGTATCGCAAGCGACAAAAATCTTTCTTGCGTCATCGATGTACGTAGGTAGGTTTTAATTAACTTCAACTTGCTGAAACTACGTTCACAGCTGCCCACTGTCACTGGAATTGTCAGCAATATGCGTAGTGCTATCCACAGATTAGTAAAAAAGTCTTATCTGTCGGTGTTTTTGATTATATTGAGTGCTTCTAATGGTGATAGTGTCTTGTTGGCCGCCTTCTGCTCACACCATTTGTCAAAAACAGTAGTTATCAAACTAGCGTGTAGAAGTTCATTGTACAGTTCTTCCCCATTTATATCTGAAATGTTTTTCACAGTCAGGTTTTCTTGTAACATTTTACAATCCCCTTTAAGTTTGTTCTTTGGTGGTAGTTTTTTCAGGTCAAATAATAATCCCCACTTTGACTCGTATGCCGAGAACTTGCCCATCCTGTCTTTTAAAGATGATTCAATTGTGTCAATTAGGGGCAAGAAAACATAATTTTTGAAAGATTCTTCTGGATTAGGGTTGTATTCGTCTTATTTTTCATAAAGAAATAGTCTTTTCTTCTTTCTCTGCCGCTTTTCCTTAAACAGTGGTTCGATGCCAACTTCCTCAGCTACTTCCTTTGCTTTAGAAATTGAGTCACTCAATCCTTTTCCTCGAAAGGTCTCGACGAACTTAATACAACTTTTCATCTGCTAAGAAGCCAAAGAAATGTCTGACGATTTCCCCTGAACAATTTTGCTCACTAAGTTTATTACAATATGGAGAATTGAATTTAACATCACAATATTCACAATCACTAATCACACGATTCACACGCCACTATCGGCACTATCACATCGAAAACACACTCTGTCACTACTCCACAAGAACATTAGTACTGTGCCACTGCAGCCACATCACCCACTATCGCCAGACACGCGGTGTTCAAGTCTCAACAAGTATGACAGCGACAGCCGACAGATGATTGGATGCGCGCGCAACTTGCATCTTTCATTCTAGTACCAACCCTACACTATTATTATTTAATTCTTTGTATTATATTACATTTATATTTAATGTAGTGGTACAAATTTATGTTAGATACAACCTCATTTTTCAGATTCGTATTTATTTACTTTATGCCTTTACAATTCATGCACCCCTACATGACCCTGCTGAAAAAAAAAAATTGGCGCGGCGCCCTCCAGGCCGCGGCGCCCGGGGCAGCTTGCCCCGGTTGCCCCCCTCTAGGGACGGCCCTGGACCTACTACAACTATGTCTCCAACGAAATTACTTTTATTTTAATAGCAAGATCTATTTATAAAATAATGGTCTGGCAATGGGATCACCTCTGTCAGGGATACTAGCAGAAATATTTCTTCAAGAAATAGAAACCCAAAACATAATGAATACCAACAACAAATTTATAAGCAAATAATATACTTCGATGAGATAATCTGTGTTCAACGGCACCAGAACACAACTGACTAATTTCAATAAACACTTAATCAATATCTATCCATCACTTGAATTTACCTCTGAATTAGAAAACAATAAACAATTAGATATCACCATCGCCAAAATATTCGCGAACCATACCATCCACAATCCGATAAAGTGACCGCTTTTTACAATTATAAACACAGAGCACTCTCAATACCAATATATATTGCTGCGGATCTCAATAATGAACTTAATATAGTAAAACATAAAATGGCAATAGTTAATGGTTACAAAGCTATCATTGTGGATAATTAATTGTATTCGGAAACTTAAATAGGAAACCATAAGAAAACAAATACCCTTGCATATAGAACAAAATTCATCTCACACCAAAACTTGTTTCCCTAAAATATAGCAGCAACCTTGACCATTCTACTCGTAACCTTTTTAGAGAAATAGAGAAATGGGATTTTAAATAGTAGACCGAACCTCTTTGAGCCTCAACCACATCTTTGTCTCTAACATCAATCTCACTTACATCGATCCCCACACAAAATGTGGTATATATACACTGTGACGATTTTAATAGATTTGGTCAAACTGGAAGGAGCTTTTAAACCATATTCAAAGGGCATTTGCCTTATAATAACTAATAAAAAATAACAGGAATTACACAAAATCTATAAATCATTCACTAAAAAGAGTTTCAACTACAAAGTCGCCATCTTCAGTGATGCACGGGCTACAATAATCAAACTATAACTGCTAAAGTGATTATTGTAGGTCGTGCATCTCTGAAGATGAAGATGACGAAGTTGAAACCCGTAGAGTTGGTAAACGTAGATTATTGTGAGATGTTGTGTTCAAGTTTTACTCTATCAATGAATGTTACAAGTTTACAAACTACAGAACATCATTAAGCATTAAATCCATTTTATCTCAGAAAGATTTGCCGAAGGTATAAAATACTGCCAAACAAATTGTCGAAATACAAGACTGTATTGGCCGAAGGTCTATTTTCAAGCAATTTGTACAGGAGGGATTGAGCCCGACGGGAATATACGTGAAGCTTTCCTAACAAGCTTTGCACTGCCTTGTTATATTTTACGATCTGATCTATAATGGAAGTGTTGTACAAGTCCTTAAGCTTTCAAGGTTTACCGCGTAGAGTATATAATTTTATGCTTTTGTAATTAATCATTAGAAATTCTACACTTTTATAATCAGTACTTATAGTAAATTTGTTGAAGGGAACTGGTCTACAACTGTGTCCCTGAATTTATAAAGACAACATATTTGAATATGAATGCACTCTCATTCAACTCATATAAAAGAGAGTAAAACCTATCGTATATTATAATTTTTGGTTATGTTTACAACTTCAATCAATAATATAATGTTTTGAGAAGTTGATTTTTTGTATATGAGTTATAGAACTAGTTTAGGATATAATACGTTATAAGGTTTACTTTGAGGCTATAAAATGAATATAAATGTAATCCTTTATCATGCATATATTAATTTATAGACTACAAATTTAAAAGAAGAGATACCCATTCGTTTAACTTCGGAAATATTAGTACATCTTCATACAACATATAAATATATTCAATTATTAATTTCTTCATTATAATATTAATAACTTATAAATCATTTGATATATAAATATAAAATAAAAAGCAATTAAAACATAATATAATAATGTATATAAATAAACAATTTTAACAAATAGGCCTACACAGTTTTATAAAATCATATCTAAATAATCCTTATAATTGTACACATTTATCGAGTTAAAAGTCCCCCTCAGCATAGTTAGGCATGTCTACATACAGTATGTCGTTTTTAATTAGTATTTGTGTAAATAATATATTCTGACGTGTATCTAATTAATCTGCCTATACTTTTTCACGGGGGCTTACTAGTCATAAAGTAATTGGAATACATATGCTTGTTTATTTTAAATTAGACTGTCTGTTAATGCTGCAGTATCCTTATGATGTCTTTGTTAGCTAACTGTTTTTCTCAAACAGAACTAGTTGCATATTTAACCATGGTAACGTAGATAAATCGATTTCTTCCTTGTAGCTTAAAATTCAACTCCTTCATACGAGAGAAGATCTGTGCAAAGTAAATTTTACATAAAGTATTTAAAAAATTTCACAGCGTTTCCAACACCTCTTTTCCCACATGAATGAAACAATGTCCTCTATTTACTCCCAACCTCGCTGGAAAGCACGTGATGCACTAAGTCACCTAATTTTGGTGCAAGTAGAACAGGCTACATCAGTGTATTCAGAACAGCATTTAGTCAAGATACTCTTGAAATCTTATATTATATACGATTTCAATAATTACATCAAACTGGTTAAATATACCAACAAATTCATTGTAAGGTGAGTTTTAGCCTCCGGAATAGTGTGTATTAATAATAAGTATTAATACGTACCTTTTTATTGGAAAAGCGTCACTTCCTATACCTTATTTGGTGATCTTTCTTGGACTACTAGTTTCGATCTCTTAATCAGATCATTTTCAAATTCTTTTTGTTATATTCTCAGTTCATTTTTACTGAGGGTATAACAAAAAGAATTTGAAAATGATCTGATTAAGAGATCGAAACTAGTAACCCAAGAAAGATCACCAAATAAGGTATAGGAAGTGACGTTTTTCCAATAAAAAGGTACGTATTGATACTTATTATTAATACCAACAAAACCAGATTTTCAACTTCGTATTTACATTCGCCCCATCAATCGCAATATTGCATAAATGAATAGGCCTACTTCTTGACATTTTTGAAAAATATGAGATCCGTTTGACGCCTCCTTTAAGGATCACAAATATCATCAGGATTGCTTTCTCATGGTAAATAACAATGAAGTTAAGTTGTCATTCAGTACTATGGTACGGCATTACATCAGCCAGCCTTAATCTGTCCCGTACTGTGCCCATCGCTGAACTAAAGTATTTGCTATTTTTGTTAAGTGCGCGCGCGTGTGTAGTAGTGGTTAATTATTCATATTCTAAACTTAAGCACAACGTTATACCTAAAATATAGTCTTAGTTGAATTATTTAGCTCACAATTTTATTGCGGTGTTTTTTAAACAACCAAAATTTTATTTTATATATTTTATTTTCGTGTTACTGTTACAGATCCACGTTTGTATGATTATTGTGATGTTATGAAATTAGTTTTCGTATGAATTGAACAAGGAATATATAAAAATCCACGCCATTTAACGTAACGACCATCATCAATAAACAAAAGGGCAAAAACGGTAACGCGGCACAGATGCTGAACGCTTGCTACGCGCCATTAATCTATAGGCTGTCATTCTGTGAATAAATCAAATCATTTCAATATAAATCAATGCGACAAAAAAACAGATTCAACATATCGCATGCGGACTTCTTTTATATAGAAATATTACTCTATTACGGACAGTAGTGATTTTGTGTACAATTGTGGAACATTAAATAAATATCTTTAACAAATGTGCAATTTATATTTATGTAAACATTTTTATTATTTTTA
Organism: Philaenus spumarius; assembly: GCA_018207615.1. Lineage (NCBI taxonomy): Eukaryota > Metazoa > Arthropoda > Insecta > Hemiptera > Aphrophoridae > Philaenus > Philaenus spumarius. The sequence goes on from JAGFPH010010926.1 coordinate 24,706, forward strand.
AAAACTAGTGGACCCGGCAATGCTACGCTATTGTTTGATTTAATTTCAATGGTTGCTATCCCATTTCACCCCTTTCACTTAAGTAATTCAATTAAGTGCAAATGTTTTTTTATATCAATTAGAAATGATATTAAATAATTTTAGTTTTAATTTACTTTTATTGTTTAGGGGAGGGGTAACTATCCCATTTAAATATATTTGTTTGTAGTGACAATATTATCAAAAAATCCTGGTGTTAAATGGAAACTTATAGTAAAATTAGTTGAGTAGTTTTTGAGTATGTAGAAAAAGTAAGTGTATGAAATAATATTAAACTTTGAGGGTAGTTATTCCATTTCATCCCTTCGACGTAAGTAATCAAATTGAAAATTGTTTTTTATGTCCCTTAAAAATAATATTACATAATTTTACCTTAATAGCTTGTTGGAAGTTAGTTTAATGTATATTTATTGTATAGGGGTAGTAACGTCAACTTCAATTACACTGTAGTAATTGTAACATCTACTAAACACTCCTGGCAATGATATGGATAAACTGTGAAATTTTTATTGAAATTGGTCGAATAGTTTTTGAGTATATTGAGAGCAAAGAAACAATAATTTTTATATATAGAGATTTTAAAATGTAATGACCATCGACCGTATTTACTTTATAAGACACTGTATGAGGGCCGTTACTGCCCTCTCAAAAACTATGTTTTCGCGGTAAATTTAATAAAAGTACCGAACAATAATTGTTTTATGTTTAGTTCAGGAAGGTTTACTGTATATTGTTTTAGTAAAAAGTATTAGAGTACTTAACAAAGTGAAATAGTAAGAATAAAGAAACACAACGATTGATAACTTTACTAGTAATGACTGCGTCATAGTAAATAGTAAATAGTTTGAGCTCATGGTAGTTTACCCAAAATCTATCTTTAATTTTTTGGGGGTCAAAGTTATTAAATCACGATTTCTCAAAAACTATCGAACGGATTGAAATTAAATTTGGTATGTAGCTTCCTCTAGGGCCATAGGCTCTCGCTAAGAAAGGGTTTGAAACAATTTGAAATTTTAGGGGGGTTTGGGGGGATCAAAGTTATTAAATCACGATTTCTCAAAAATTATCGAACGGATTGGAATGAAATTTGGTATGTAGCTTCCTATAGGGCATAAGTGTTCACTAAAAAAGAGCTTTAAAAAATTGGAAATTTTAGAGGGGCTTTTTTGGGGATCAAAGTTATTAAATCACGATTTCTTCAAAACTACCGATCGGATTGGAATTAAATTTGGTATGTAGCTTCCTCTAGGGCCATAGGTGCTCACTAAGGAAGGGTATGAAAAATGTCGAAATTTTAGGAGGGGTTTGGGGGGCATCAAAGTTACTAAAATCATAATTTCACATCTTTTATTATTATGACAATAGTTCTTTTATTATTTAAGATCTATATATATAAAAGGCAAATACCACTCACTGACTGAACACTTAAAAAGAATACAATTACGTTAAAAAGACTGAAAATACCAACCACCACGGGCAACGCCGTACGGGTCAGCTAGTATAATATAAAGAAGATGTCCTGACAGACTGGCTGATTCATAGTCAACGTACAGCCACAATACCTAGAGTCTTAAAACGTGCATGGTAATTCCAAACTACTATGTAAAAGTGCACTAAGAAATTTAGCAAACTATTGATTGTAAGTGTTGAATATGGTCAAATATAATGGCGTTCACTCCCAGCCCTATAACAGATAAAACAGCTGATTAGAATCAAAAGCTTATTAACACAATTCTAGGTGTGGCCTATTCAGAGAGTAGAAAAGATTCTCTCTGTCTTCTTGTTAGCATTAGTTTAGATTTAGAACCCTCCGATGATGGTAACTTGGTTACCGAAATGTACATCAGGGAAGTAGAATAACTCTATCAATAAATGTTTTTCAGTTTATTTGTGCGGTGTTATTCACCGAAATTGTGGTTTTGTCTTCAGTGTTTCTGTCTTTCTTTAGCACTGCGCACGCGTGTCAAATAATTATTCGACTCTTTCCTTTCAACTGCCGGTTGAAGTTGAAGCGTTTCACTTTCGTCTGATCCGATCCAATTAGCCCTAAAGCCTCGTCTACATTTGCAGACAGTCAGCAGACACAGTTTCCGACTTGTTTTGCGCCCGCACTAGCCATACCAGCCGGTTGAAGTTGAAGCGTTTCACTTTTCGTCTGATCCGATCCAATTAGCCCTAAAGCCTCGTCTACATTTGCAGACAGACAGCAGACACAGTTTCCGACTTGTTTTGCGCCCGCACTAGCCAGCCGGTGACTGAAGAAGACGTTTTCAGTGATGACTATTAGTTTATCATTATATTAGTTACTCTTATAAAATTTCCCATGTTATTCACATGGGATAGTTTTTGTATAGAATTTCGCCCTTACTTTGAGCAAACCTTTCTACGTACGCTCATAACTTAAATGACATGAATTTTCTAAAAAAAATAGATTTTACTTTTTTATTCTAAATTATTCTACGTTTTGTTGTGAACATTTCGATGTATAATAGTTAGGTATTTGAGGTTATTTAGATTGCAAAATTGATTTTTATACCAACGCTTGCACTCCCATATCCTGTAAGTAGGCCACGAAGTGTTGCTTCTATATATGTACTATTTCATATAATATCGTATACAAATCTAAATTTTCTTATGCTATTATATATTTCAATGTTGGCAACTCTTCTTACATTCTTATTCTATTGTATATTTCAATGTTGCAGCACTTCTTACATCCTTATTTTTGCAACAGCTGAAAACAGTGAGTACAATACCTAATAAATTTTAAAATCTCGTTTACCGAATTTCTACTTTTTTCGTTTTTAGGTACACACAATTCACACACTGTTAAAGATAAAAACTTGAAACTTTTGAAAGCTATACAGTACAAGTTGGTAAAGGTATCGTATACCACAGTTTATGTAATTTTAATGTAAATTTACTTTTAAAAAAATATATATACATATATGAGGCTTTTTAATGTTTTATTAATACGTTTAAAAAATCCTAAAATCTTTTTCGTTTAATATTATTGCAAACTAAGTGGTAGGCCTATACAACGCATACGAAGACCTATTTAAACAAACCTGAGAGTATAAACAGGATATCTGCAATATTCTTTCTGAAAAGTGTACCTAAATATTGAAAATGTAACATTGCGTTAAATGGCAGGTCATACTATTCTTAATATGTATAAATTTTATTCTTAAAACTTCCCATTATCTGCAAAAATGTTAAATATGTCATTTTATTTTAAATGTGTTAAAATTCTCACATAAATAACTACAAGATACAGTTAGGCTTATATTATACAACCTTAGTTAAGTTATTAGTGTACAAAATGACGTTACAGTAGTGAGGAACAGGTACACTGCTAGTAATTAATAAAGTATTTTTATTATTCTTAATTTTTAATAAAATACCTGCTTACACGTTTCCTCAGTAAGGGTTAAACTAATTAAATTACAAGTGAAAAAACATGGACCAAGACCGGGATTTGAACCCAAGACCTTTGCCTTTCCGGGGCAACACTCTAGCAATGAGCTATTATGATCTTCCAGATATTGGTCGAAGTTATCTCACTTGTACGGAGATAACAATATCTGGAGGATCAGGATAGCTTAGTGGTAGAGTGTTGCCCCGGAAAGGCAAAGGTCCTGGGTTAAAATCCCGGCCTTGGTCCATGTTTTTTCACTTGTAATTTAATTAAAGTATTTTTGTCTGGTTTAGATCTAACTATGATACACATAGCTGCTTTGAAAAGTGTGCATAGGATGTTATTATAATCAGGAGTACAGGCGGCATTTAACTCCGATGACGAATGGTTCCGGATAACTGATAACTTGGCCATAATAATTATATTACAAATCACATCGAAAACAAATACACCGTAAGTTAGTGTGTCCCCTCGAAATTATCTTAATTCGCCAATCGTACCCGAAATTGCGGTAGTACCTCGCCGTTGACTTCTAAATCTTCGTCGCCTTAACCACAGAATCGGTGACACGCTCAGAGATCCACACCTGATAATGAGCACGTCATATTAAGTCATTACTCGAATAAAACAATTTTCCTACAAATACTGATTTATAAACATACTAGGAAAAGCCTCCCGACGTCGCCTGTTTCTTAGAGGTTAATGCAAAATTGTGTATGGCAAAATTAATCTCCAGAAATATAGAAAAATATGTATCAATAGAGTTGTAAAATGCCTGTATAACACAGATCATTGTTAAGGCATGTTTACACTTTATACCTTCACATAATTAAAATACACATGCTCATTGAGCAGTAATTAGCCAACTGTTCAGCTTAGAAACGTATTTCATCATCATATTATTTGTGATTAACACACAAGAATATAATTACATTTTGTATAAGTTGTAACAAGTAATTCTTATTTAAAAGTACTATTTGAGTAGTTTTACTAATTTAAACACCAATAATATTTTTTTCATGTTTACCAAGTCTTTATGTAACTTTTACTATACCTACATTACTTTTAGGCAATGTTTAAGTTAACTAATAACTTGATTTATTAAACGAAAGTATAGAAAAGTTTAAAGGTGACCACTATTCTATAAAACAGATAACTTTATAATGGTAGTTATACAGCCACCAAATAAAACAAAATAATTCCAGCGGAGGTACACCCTGTGTATTTCTATCGCTTGAAATATAGCGTAATGGTAATATAACAATGAATGAATGCAGCATGTAGATTGCATTTGTGCTGAATTGATTTCTATTGAAGCCATTTGTTTTATTCATGACGTCATGCAGATAAATGAAGCGTATACTTTTTACAGCGTTGCCAGTTTTCCGGTTTCTAGAGTTATTGCAGCCGTTAGGGGTTGTATTTTACTTGGTTAAAGATGAGCTATTGCAGTGACTCTTATGGTGAGACCTAAGGTCGGGTGATTACGATGAGCACCAATCATGTGTCATTAAAAATTGTATATGTATATATGTGGAAATACTCTAACGGCCGCATTTTGGTACACACGTTGGTTTTCTAAGTCGCTCGGACGAGTTCGTTACCTAAAAATTCAACAACCAGAAGCACGTCTTTTTACTGGAAGTAAAACATTTTTCAGATTATTCGTACTGGAATTACTCTTTTGAGAATTTATCTAAAACAATTAATATAGAAGATTATTCTGCACATTTTGTGTTTTCCATGACCTTATAGCTAGTCTGGTTATGTTTTCAACTTTTATGCTAAGTTTTGTTTTGTTATTATAGAAATAAAAATGCAAAATGCAAAAAAAAACACAGTTCATGTTAAAAATTAAGAACGCATGAAATTTCGCTAAAAAAGGAATGATATCATAAATTGGTCATAAATAAATCTTGGTCATCGAGGATTAGTACCTTTTGTACTCCTAAATTTTAATAACCACCTATGCGCACGTTTCAATGCAGTTATGTTTGTCATAGTTAGATCCAAACCAGACCCAAGTACTTATTATTAATAACAGATGCGTACCCGTGCTCCACAACGACTAAGGTTTTATATAATCCTATATGTATCTAGTAGTTATTTATTTATATGAGAATTTTAATACACTTAAAATAATAAAATGACGTATTTGACATTTTTGCGGATAATGGGAATTTTTAACCCTAAAATGTACATAATATATGTCATGAGCGTAAGTTGAAAGGTTCTCTAAAATTAAGGGCGAGCTTCTAGACAACAACAAAAATTTTGCGTGCTTAAGTGAAACTTGTATGTCTATATTTGCAAATCAATATTAATATTAAAGGATTTTAAGGATCAATAGATTTATTGAATTTCAAATATTTTATATATAGTATATTTTTTAATTACAAATCATCATCATTAATTAATTAGTAGTTACATCTTCAATAATCATTTACTCATTTACATTATTTTATTAGTGTTAAACTTTTTATGTGGCTAAAGTAGACACTAAATGTAGTAAAACTCTTTATTTAAAAAATACATATTCAAAAAGTTATGAACAACAGAGGTATTTTTTCATATTTTTCGAAATTTGGTACTTTTATCAAAAAAACCTAATTTTTTAAGCATATAAGAACTCGTATTGATATTGTAATTACATATTCAAATTCCCCATAACATTTTCAATAACAATAACTACATTATTAATAATTTTGACTTAATTATTTGTTTGAAATGTCGGTTGAAAGTTAAAAAAAGCAATTTTTAAAATTATAATTTTTTTTAAGCAGTCATATAACTGTATCGATTTTATTTGAGAACATGACAAATATTTTTTCAAACTTTGCCATTTAAGTATCTTTAATTTGCTACATTTTGGGGTTTAGTTGAAATAATAACGATTTACTGAAGAATAATAAGAGTCAGTAATCGGAAAAAATCAGCTGACTAAGCGATCATATATTTATTCTATTATTGTACAGATGGATTTTATTTTAGCTGCAATTGTAGTAGTCATACTTTTGTTGATGATAACGGCAAGATTTGGATTCATTTAAAACAAAGCGCACACAAATCGGACTCTCCAGAAGTTGGTATCAATAGGTTTTAACCTAAAAACAAACATAAAACAAAAAGTGCCCTCGTAAAAATACAACGATGAAATAAAAATGAAATTTCACAACTTTTTGATAATATTTAACACGTGTTTTAATTTAAATCAAACCTCGTGAAAATGGACCCAGATCTCAAGAAATAAGTATCAAAATTTTTGAAAATAAAAACATAAATACCTAAAAAGTGTCCTTATAAATATAACGTTGAAATACAAATTACATTTCATAAAGTTTTGATTATAATGACAATATTTTCTTTTGTTTAAAACAAATCGCACAAAAATCGGCCTGGTAGATCTCCAGGAATAGGTATAAACAGGATTACCGAATAACGTTTAAGGTTTCACTGAATTATTATTTAAGTATGATGAGTCTGATAATGGATATTACGTGCGTGGTTAATGTTGCAACAACAAAGATGTAAGTACAATTAAGTAAAAAGTGTTTCTAAGAAGATTAAATTTGCAGATAAATTATTAGAACGGAATGTTTCATTAAAAGATTACAACGGAGGACAAAACAGAATAGGTAAGTAGTGTTTCCAACTTGTATCTACATTTCCAATTCAGCGGAATTGCTAAGTTGTTTTTGTTTCTAAATTTACTGTAACTAGAAGAATGTTTTTCAACTTGTAATATACACGTTCCTAACTAACTGTTAATCACAAAGAGACGTTATTTTAATGTTAAAGTTATTAATTTGTGCACGAATCAGGGTAGGGGAAGTAATGAAGGAACGTTCAAACTCAACTTTTTAACTTTTAACTAAACTTACCTGTTATCCGTAGTCTGACTTTGTTCAGCGTGCTTATTGCGCGTTTCGGAACCTGTGTTTCATCCTCGGATACGTTAAAAACATTAAATATTTCATATGATATGCAACATACCACACAACTGAGTACGCTCGCCATTTATCAGATACGAAACACCAATGTTTTAAGCAAATTTCAGAACCATCTATAATTGCAAAAAAGGAAAATACACGAATGCTGTAGACGAATTCGAGATACACAAGGACTTCAAGCAATCTTTCCCGCGCGCTTGGATAGTGAAGGATAGTGCGCGAGTAAAAGTATCCAAGTAATCGTGGGGGAAAGATGTAGAATCCAAAAAGTTATTAAGAAGCTTTCCCAGACGAAAGTTTTTTCACTTGATGGCGCGATGGAAAGAACGCAAGTGTAAAGGTTTAAGGGTTTTAAAGGGATTTTATGAACACTCTGTATTTATGTATAGCTGCAGTTGTCAATATTTACATAATGATTTATTGAATATTACATTTGTGTTTTACAATCGTTTCCTTGGATTGTTCTGGTACCGGAATTACTCATGAAGGAAACGGAAACTAGTCCACAGCTGAATGATGGCTTTGCAGTTTCAGGATGCTGTTTAAATACATTATAACACACACGATGTTGTAGACTGCTAGTGGATCCGGCAATGCTTCACCATTGCTTTATTTTTGTGTATAAATATATATGTAATTACTAACATGACAGCTGTTATTTAGGTTGTTTACTCTATATGCAAGTTTAATCTATCAAGCAAATCAATCAAATTAAATCAAGCTTTATACATTTTTATAAACTGTTATTTATAAAACAACGTAAATTAAAAAACCTAATTGACTAAATGAAATCAACGTATAAATCAGGTAAGTGTAGGCCTACATGGGTCAGCTAGTACAGCATTTTATGACCGATATTGGTTGCATAACTCATTTACAAAAACAACCAACATCTAAACATTATAAGAGACTAAAGTTGTAAACATAACCAAAGTATAATCTAGGCTAGGGTTTTAGTATTACTGATGAAATCAGCTGTTATTCGTCTGAAGTGGAGATTATTGTTGTCAGCTACTCAGTAATGTAATGTTATTGTCTGTTTATGTCAGTTATTTTTCCTCCAGCTACTACTTTAAGAGGTATTTCCTGCCTCATTCATAATTTAGAAAGAATGACTTACCATCCGGGGAGTGGAAAAGTGCCCGTGTAAATATAATTGAGTTTACTTTGTCGCCCGTCTATAGGCGAGCTTGTAATCTATACTCAATGATTTTATATGGGCACTTTTCCTCCAGCTAAATCATATACCAGGTGTCTTAAGAGTCCCATTCCCCCCCCCCCTTTAAATTTTGTGTTTGTTAAAACAAACAAATATACTTTGGGGAACGATACTAACTTAGGCAAAAGTATCTTTTGAAGCAATCGGAAATTTTTAGCGTCCCCTAAAAATGAGGGATTTTTGGGGCAACTCAAAATTTTTAAATGGGAAGTCATGTGATACCTCATTTTAAAGGTATATTTTAGACTAGGAAAATGACATAAAGAAAATAAAAATCGGACCACCCAAAACGAAATGGCGACGCTAAACGTGTTGAAATAAATCGACATAAAGTTGCTAATATCTCGAAAAGGAAGAGTTTTTAGAAAAAATTACAAGAGACAAAAAATGTTTATTTCAAAGTGCTTGACCTAAACAATTGCTTGCAAATTGATTTCGTAAATTTTAAGTCGACTCCTACATCTTAAAAAAATTTGTAAATAATAAAATTTACGAAATCGATTTAAAAGCAATTTTTAGGTCAAGCACTTTGAAATAAAAATTTTTGTCTCTTGAAATTTTTTCTTTATGCTAATATCTCTTGAGATATTAGCAACTTTATGTCGATTTATTTCAACACGTTTAGAGCCGCCATTTTGTTTTGGGTGGTCTGATTTTTATTTTCTTTATGTCATTTTCCTAGTCTAAAATAGACCTTTAAAATGAGGTATCACATGACCATACTTCCCATTAAAAAATTTTGAGTTGCCCCCAAAATCCCCCATTTTTAGAGGGCACTCAAAATTTCCGATTGCTTCAAAAGATACTTTGGGCTAAGTTAGCATCCTTCCCCAAAGGATATTTTTTGTTTTAACAAAGACAAAAGTTAAAGGGGGGGGGGGGAGTGGACACCTGGTATTAGTACAACTGCTGAAACAACAATACATCAATGTCTGTGTACTTTTGGCATAACCTCAATAATCATGTTTTAATAAAGTGTTTTCCACAGTAAAATGCAAATTATTTACTAAAACTGCAGATGTAGGGAAAATGTTGTGTGTCTTACGGAAGAAAGTATCTTAGTCGCTCTCAAAAAAAATTACTACACACCCTACACTATACTATTAATTTTGATACTGACGTACACTTACTTTTATGAGAATTGATATTATTATATTAAATTATCAACTACCCTTCAAAAATATATACGTCACAAAAATGTAGCACTAGTGGAATATAGAAGAATCGATTTTAAAACATAGTATTGTTTAAATCAATGCAAAGAGAATGGAAAAGGGAAACATGAAAAATGTTTCATTGAATATTCAGTTCTCAGTACATGCTCTGGTGAGTTTTGTATATTTAATTGAAGCATTATATCGTGCATCCCGGTATTGTCAGGCAGTTAGGAGTGGCTGAAGTTTATTATATTTAAGCCGCAAAACGAGAACCATTGTTTTTATAAATGAATTTTGTTATATTTTCATTGCATATTTAATTTATTCGATGTTTCCTAACCTGGTATTCAATACGGTATGATTCATTGAAATATTCCAAGCGTGAAGTTAAAAGGTAGTTTTTATTGTTTTGTTTTCATCTATTGTTCAGCTTTCATATTGTTTTGGTGTTTATGTTTTCCTGTTATTATTAGTTTATTCAAATTTAAATTTATTTATTACAAGGAGTTCTGTCCCTTCGGTAACATATGGTAATGTCATTGAAACAAAACAAAATCCATAAATTTGTCCTTAATTTTTACAGATTTTCAATATTAATTTTTATGGAAATGATGATTGATTAGGACAGTGGCACTTGGATCTAAGTTCGGTGGTGGTGGTGCTGTGATCTGTACACATTGCAAGACATAGATCTAAGTAGACACGCAATATCACCAACATTTGTCAACAAAATCCATTATTTTGTCCATCATTTTTTCATTTTTTCAATTTTTTAAAAGCAATTTTAAATATTTTGGAATAAAAAGTAGCTTAAAATATTCTCTGAAAAGTCCTCTACATTTTATTGAAAGTTTCGTCAAAGTCGGTTGAGCCATTTGAGAGATTATCCCGGCCATACAAACGGACAGACAGACAGCTAAAACATTTACAAATGTGTTTTTAGGTTTTTGTAATGTGTGAATAACCATATTATGATCTTAGAAAAAAACTTATAATTTGAAATCACAGAAAGACACTTAAATTTTATTTCTATGTATTGATTCTATATTTTTACCATTGTTTGATTTAATTTAATTTAAAACTTATATGTTGTAGTAGTATGCAATTATTAGTAATTCTCAATATGCAAATAAATATTGGTCTGAGCATACCAAACCAATTACAGTTTGTCTGGATTTATTCTTGAAAATTTGCCTCCATTGATAACTATTGTAACTGCTTGCCTCTTCGAGTTGATTGTTTTTGAATTAACAATCATTCTTGCCTAGTAAGCTTATACACTTTTCTAAAAATCATAACTTTAGTAAATAAGCTTTACTTTAGTAAAAAGCTTGACTCGTGAGAAATATTATTTCTAAAAATTAAAACACAGAACACAATTCTCACTAAAATACGTTTAATAGTCAAACACGTTTCAACGACAAAGTCGTCATCTTCAGTGAAATTTGATCAACAGCTAAATTATAAGTGACAATTATAATTTTTTTGGAACTAAATTTGTTACAATTTATGTTTAAGTGAAATGTTAATGAAGATGACGACATCTGTCGTTGAAACGCGTTTAACAATTTAACGTATTTTTGTGATAACTGTGTTCTGTTTTTTTATTTTTACTAAGGGAGATGAACGCTTCACACGTCAACCCCGTTTGAACCTTTTATACAAATAATGAATTATGTTATGTTTTCTTTATAATAAAAGTGTAGGATTAATAATAACCCCAAAAGCTAAGGTTGTAAATTATGTTAAATGTCCAAATCAAATTATTTCGAATATTTTACATCAGCAGTTACAATAAAGGTTAAAAGAATTAGCAAGGCTCAGGTCTACACTTTAATACAAACCTAACCTAAAAGTTATAAATACAAATAACTGCTTCAATGTTTGGCATCAGCTGTTAATGGAAATATTCGAACAAACAGTTGATTACTGTTTCAACAATACACATGATATTTATTTATTATGTAGTATGGTGCTCCGATTGCCGTAAAATATTTAGTACGATCTAGTAGGTACAGTCTGTGTTGTTTTTCAAAAAGTATATAAAAACATGCGTGTATTCAAATGAAACTTTGTGTCAAAATTTCAAAGCAATCGGTGAAGAACTTGCGGAGGTTTAATATTTTGAACAAACTAACATTTACATTTTTATTTATATAGATATATTTTTGTTCATTTAAAAATTTACTAAGGTTTAATCTTCAGTAGGCCTAAATATTTCAATTACAGAAGCTCAAACCTTCAATAATTCCAACCAATAGCCCAAGACAGAACATGCGCATTGGTGTTGACATGACCGAAGGAATCAGATGTGTATTCATACAACACCAAAACTACCTAAAAAGTTGTAAACATAACCTAAAAAAAGGTGTTATGCTACATATTTATGTCCTCCTTACTATGGTAGGGTGTGGTCTTGTTAATAAAAAGTCCTCCAAAACCCAGTTTATACTGTGCGTGTCCTAACATGGTTACTTTATTTAAACATCAGGTGGAACTAAATTCTTGTCTCTACCAATTACGTACATACATACACATGAGTATAAATTGGGTAGTAATTCGTATCTTTACGTTTACCCCTTTGTAAAATGCCGTTACTTTTAGGATAGTGACTTATGGTTCAGGCTTAAAAGATACAAGTATCTTCTTAGGATTGTGAGCTGGTTTAAGCAGGACACACAACCCTGCTGAGCCTTAGTGATCCCCTCTGGT
>JAGFPH010010927.1:6462-34481 GCA_018207615.1 Philaenus spumarius
ACAGAGATGGTTATTTGTTGTGGGAGAGTTTTGGCGAACCGATTGAGAGAGTAGGAAGGATAAGGTTTTTTGGGGGAACGGACGAGAGGCCACTTTGATGTTCTCATTCCTCTCACACCTTCTTTACCTGACAACTCAATGGATATTAGTGTTAAGGAAATACAGCCAGCTTTACAACCCCACGATTCAGACGGTGGTCTCCAAATTTCTCAACTTCCAACCCTATCAGAACAATGTGCATCATTATCTGATGCAGTACGGTCGCATCCAGAACAAATACCAAAAAACGAGAAAAGAAAGACGAAAGCGTTTTTTTAATACAAATCGCGTAAAGGCACATAAGCAAGCGGTAAAGCAACCACTGTCTCAAAATACACACAGAAGCAGCTAAAATACTTTAAGATGTAACATTTGCTGCAGGTAACCGTATTATTGCAATAGCGAACATTGTCCTGTCAGATAATAGTATATATAGACATGTAAGCGCGTGGAGAGGGAATAGATGATACATAATATATTATAATAATATTATTATTATATTATAAATATTATTATAATTATTATATTTTACATATTGAATTATTCTTAATTCTATGTAGAGTGCATAACCTAATACCTCACTCAAAATCATTAGTCACTAAATAAATACTGCTTACATTTTAAAGATCACTATTTTTTGCATATTTATTAAAATTATGCAATTTAAAAATATGATATAATATTTTTTGACAATATATTGACTTGTGTAATTTGTTGACCTTTATTCTCCTCTAATATTAATACTGATAAAAATATAAATCAGTCATAGAAGTCATCACTCCCAACGTGTGGTCTTAAGCACACCCAATGGTTGTTTTTATTAGTCTAAGTCTAAAGAAACAAAATACATTAACGCATATTTTCTAGTTAACTTTTTCGATTTCATAAGTCATACCTAATCTGTATCTGTTTTATACCATGAAAGTGTAAACTTAAAAAAAAATACAATAATAATTTAGTAATCTTAGATTGTAATCAACATTATCAAAATATTGTTGCTAGAATGATGTAGGAAACAAAGTGTTTGAGAGGGTAAAGGTTAGTCCAGTCTGTTTCAGTAAGAATCTAGTTGCTGGCTATACCTGCACTATATACATTGTTCTTTCTGTATTTATTAGCGTAGCTGGCTTAAAGTACCGTAAAATACCGGTAAATAGCATCAAGTATAAAGAAACTTACCTCAGTTTTTGGGTCTTAATTTCTTCTTTGAACCTGTATCACTGTTACTCTTTTTATTTATATTTCATGTTTAAAAAATTATGAATATAACGTTACTGTTATTATTTATCCTGTGGTGAAAGAAATAGTACTTGTTATTGTTCTTTGTTTCAAATTACACACACTCTAGGTGAATGGAGACACTCAATTATATTAAAGGGTGAAGCAAGTTGGTAATTATTTTTTTTCGGGAGGGGGTTTGTAAAGGAATTAAGAAGAAAACATTAATATAAGGAGAAATAGAAATAGAATAATAACAACACACTGGAATGGGTACGTAGACCTACGTTCTCAAAAGTTGTGGGTAAATGATATTAGCAACATAATACAACCAAGACCAGTAGTTAATCCCGGGACCTTCATGTAATTTAATTAAATATCCCTTGCTGAGGAAGTATGTAAGCGGAAAAAATAAAAAAATAAATAAAAATCCTATAATAGTTTGTAGACTTTGAATAAGAGCAACATTATACTCTGTACATTGTACAGAATAACAAGTGTAGTAATACATGTGTTATCTGTTTTATAAATAAACACGTTCCCTTATAGGCTGTAACTTGTGACTGTCTCTTTTATATAATTCCAATGTTTAGTTTTGTTGTGTGCTTTGCGTGGAGCGTGATTCGAATGGATAACAAGCACAGCGTCGCTACCCTTATCTCAAAGAGATGTAACAATACATTGTATTTATATAATAAGCTAAGGATTTACCAATATACAAAAGTTATATATTGTTATTATTGGGTCGTTACCTGTTATTCAGAAACAAATCACAAACGATGGCAATTTTTTGGTGCTTACAAAATTGTGCATATTTCTATTGACTTTAATTTACTACAAACAAATTTTCTTATTATCTTGTTTGCAGCCAAGTTTATAAATATTGTTCAATTTTTTTTAAAGTGAGGTGATTTTTAAATTTTTTAAAGAGGTTTGTTTAACTAAATAACACTCAATTATGTTGACTTGCCTATTCAAATGGCTTAAACGAAAATAAAATCTTTTTAATGGAAGCCATTGTAAAAAGTTCGAAGGTATTACCAAAGTTAAAATACAAAATAAGTTCAGATATTTTATAGAAGTCCTTTAATTTTGTATCTAATAATTTTTTCCATTGTTCCTTTTTATGTTCTAGACAAGGGTTTTTATGTCTCCCAAAAATTCTATCTTTTTGCAATTATTATTATGAGTGTTCAAAGTTTGGGCATTGCATGCTATTTTTCATCAGGTATCTATTTTATGTTGTTATATTAAATCATTTGTATCTCTACAATGGCTAAACCAATAGAGTTATAATGTGGCGGGTAATCATCCATATACAGACCTAGTTTGCAAATAATGAAATAGTCTGATTCATGTCAACGATACATCCTACAGCAATGCACACTAATTACTGCAGTTTTACTGTTACTGATTTGACAGACAATAAACTGTGAAAATGAAATGTTATAATTGACTGGAAATTAATTGGATTTAAAAAAATACCATAAATGTTTTTCGGAAAAATTAGGGTTTTTGAGTTATCCTCATTTAAATGACAGTCAATATTAAACATTTTGGAACAAGTTGATTATTTTTTCATCCTTGGTGTTTATATTGATTGGTGCAGTGCAGAAGTTTAACTTAATTGGTTACACCGCTCTAGAAATATAAATTCTGTACTAAAACAAAAAGAAATAGCGGATGGCTGGTAAAACAAACATTTTTGAACTTATGTAAGTGAACAGTATTGAACATTAAGTGTTTTCAACTCTTGTAACCACAACCTGACTTTTCTTCACTAAATAGTAGCCTATGGTAAAAAGGAAGCCATGGTTTACCAAAGAGATGAGTCCTGATTGGATTGAAATTTGACCATACCAACGGACCGATTTTGATGACATTTGGTATGTTGGTGTAGTTCTAGAATATCTCCAGGCGTTTTTTCATTTTTTTTAATTTTGGATTTTTAAGGGGTTTTACCCCCCAAAAATTGCCAAAAAACGAGAAAATTCTAAATTTCACCAAAACGGCTATAACGATTTTGATAAAATTTGGCTTATTTGTAGCCTTTAATGTATCCTACCATATGCAAAAAACCGCATGTTTCTAAAAATTATCGTTTAGGTAATAATAATAATAATAACACATTTTTGGGGTTTTGGGCCAA
This sequence comes from Philaenus spumarius, assembly GCA_018207615.1. Classification (NCBI taxonomy): domain Eukaryota; kingdom Metazoa; phylum Arthropoda; class Insecta; order Hemiptera; family Aphrophoridae; genus Philaenus; species Philaenus spumarius. The sequence continues at coordinate 9,869 of JAGFPH010010927.1, forward strand.
AAAGAGGGTTGTTTTTCAAAATGGTTCAAACCTTTTTTCCGTGCATCTATACAGGCCTAATTGACATGTTTGGTGCAAATTTGTTCGAAATCGATCGAATAGTTTTAATAATAATAATAATAATATAATATAATATGGATGTGTGTTACATGCATCTAATGTTTTCCATGGTAACATTTTCCTACTTTTGCAATTCTAAATAACCACCTCCTATGCTACTCTTAGTAAGGTATAAAGTTTCAACTGGGAGAATGTATGTGGCAGTTATCTGGTACCGTTTATTTGATTTGGAATAAAACAATTTGATTAATGAATTAAATATTACATTTATTTTAAATTTTAGTGGTTAGACATATAATTGGAAATTTCTTAGCGAGTACATAATAGAATAAATCATAGGCCTACAACAATATACTTGTTTTTGTTATAATATAAATTTAACAAAACCTGTATCACCCAAAAATTAGTTTTACATGTTAAGATATTCCTTTTAAAAATTGTTGGGGGAAATATAATACATTGTCTAGTACATTAATTAGAAAAAAAGTTACATAAAAAAATATAAATTTATTTTAATGCCGAATCGAAATTTTTTTATAACCATCATCAAAATCGGTTAACATGCACCGGTACCCAGCTTTGATTTTGTTTTGTCTATTTTTAATGAACTATAATATTATAGAATACCTACATTTGCATTGAAATGTGCAGTATATATAACGTCAAACTTTTATTTAAATTTTCTTAAAAATGCACAGTTTTGTAATAATTTAAATGTTCTCTAAACTGTGAATTAACTTAAATTTAAATAAGCTACTTTAAATATGTGTTTAAACTCACTTTGCCCTTATGTAGATAGGAAGAGGTTGATATGACCCTGTTTAATCTAATAATTAACGTCAGAGCAGTGGGCTGTTTTCTCTTCGATTTCTCTTTATTATTACATTTAGAGGAAAGTTTCACAAAACGTATATCTTGCATAATGGAATTATATCCTCCATACTTTTCACTTAGGCCTGTTTATTTCCTGGAAATTTTTTCCAGAGAACATTAAATTTCAATTTTTACAGGGCCTGCTCTAAGAAAGCAGACTTGGTTATTTAATTTGATTAAGGTTAAACATAATTTATACTGTACTTTTTTCTAAAACCAACTTCTCCATTAAAAAATTTAACTACACCATTATAAGCTAATGGAATAAATTATTATTTTCAGGCGAAAACACGTGGGTTTATATTGCCTGAACAACGTTGTTAGACCTTTATAGATATGAAAAAATACAGTATATTCATATAATGAGTTAAAAGCAGTAAAATTGTTAAACTAAAAAAATTACTTTAATAACAAATAATATACAATGTATAATGTAAAAATTCTAAATTTTGTATTAAAATTTATATACTATCTAAAAAATTTCCAAAAATAAAAACAAGACAGGGTAAAAAAATGACGTATAAAGACACAAAATTCAATTAATTGTATTTACTGTTATTAGTTTTTTACTTTATTGTATGCTCTTATAGTAAAAGAATGTAAATTTTAATTTCGTTGGTATTCTATCTGTTGGAGATTCTATATTGTTTGTTAGAGTGTAGTTTGAGAATGGTTCAGCGTCAAAAACCTTTCAAAAGGCGCAGCTAGTCTAAGTAATCTTGTAAATTGATTTGTAATAAAACAGGAGATTCATTATAAGGACCAGCATCTGACACAAAGTCAATTCGTTTTTGTCCACACATTACACAGAATTATGAAAGTAAAACATTACAGTATAATCCCGGCCGCAAACATAATCAAAGAGAACAGAACACGACAATACAATTTGACTAAAATAATGTCTGATGCGAATGGTTTAACATGGGCGGATATGGAGTGCTCGCACACTACATAGAACAAAACAACAATTGGGGAAAACTAGATCGATTTTTTCCTTGACTGAAGCAGCTCCCCAAAGTTTCGTCTTTGGTCAAAAGCCTTCAGGCAATATTATCTGCGCATGCGCTGCGTAGAAAATAGGAGTATAGAATACAATTATCTTCATTGCCGAGGTAGTCGTGTTCTGTAGCGTTCGACACCCTATCATCATCATCGAACCTTATCGATCAAGGCAGAACAGAACAACTCAAAAACCATCTTGTCGTGTTCTGTTCTGTTCGATTATGTATGCGGCCGGCCTAACAAATTCAATCTTGTACTAGGTTACAGTAATTATGTCGTATATTGGTCTGAACAGTCGTATATTGGATATGTTTATCGTGGCAGTTTAGGGTGACGGCTTCAAACGTCGATTTTGCTACGGTCACTTCAGCGACCAACTGACTGACTAAAAACTGACTGGGCACCTGTTCCGGCGAGTGTGCCGCCCTGGGCGCAAAGTTTGATGTTACCAAAATGGCGGCCGGCCATGAGTCACCCTAGTCCCGAGCATCGGTGGCCTTTCAGTGCTTACTTACCCTCCTTCGCACAGGCTTTGCTACAATTATTATGCATGTTTTTCAAGTTTTTTCTTTATTTAAAAAAAATAATCATCTTTATTTATTTGTCAGGAATCACTTGACAAAATAGTCACTGTCTTAGGCCAGTAGACTTTATTTACCAATTACCAGAAACACAGAGATTAGGTTATAGCTTTTTATTTGTACTTGTTAGTCCGTTATTATGCGTTGTTTTTCCTACAATAAAGAGGAAAACTATTTATTTATTCAGTTATATACGGTATAATGACGTAATATTAATACACTTAATAATTGTCATGTTATATAGTTTGCTAAGCCATCTTGATGTCATTTTTATATACTTAGATTTCATTATTATGCGTTACTTTTTCATACTATAAACAGGTACAGTATTATTTATTAATTTCTTTACAGTATAATGAAGTAATGTTAATAGATTTATATATCGTTTTATAAAGTTTACCAAGCCATGTTGATTATAAGGTAGACAATGTTAAGATTTAAAATAAATCATTAGTTTCATACAAAAATGATTTTACCTTAAGGCCTAATCTTTAGGTGAAAATTTAATTTTTATTAACAAGAAAAACAGCTAAAATGTATTACTAAAGCTATGCAAGTAACTAACAAAACCTTATAGACAATAAATCGTCTGCCAGTACGCAGTATTTCTATATAACGAGACGGTCGGCCGTAGGAATTGAGTGAGATTCTGGCGGACACTTAATCGTATCTTTAACCTGCTGTAAAAATAAATTACTTTTGAGCTAATTTATCGGAAATTTTTTTTCATAAAATGTAACTTATTGGCTCAAACTTTTGCGCTAACACCACGTATCTGGCCAAAAAACAAAAAATCTCCACACAGAACTACTTTTTCATGTCACAATTTAAAGTTCCATATTGAGTCCTAGCTTTGGTAGTTTATTTATACCTTTAAAGGTTTTTATAATTAATAATTTTTATACCATTATCATCCCACACTAATATTATGACAGTGTGTCAAAATTAAAAGGAATCAGTGTTCAATGTAAGTGTTCAAAACACGTCTCTGAACTGTTTAGACTTTCTATTCTTTCCCAAGATGGCGAACGTAGGCACACTTTTCATACAATACAGGTATTTGCAATGACCAGTCTATTGTATTCTGTGGTAGATGGGGTTACTCAAGGCTTAATAATAATTGTTTTATGGTATAAAACTTGTCTAAGTAAACAATAGTTTTTTATGGTAATGGATTATAATCTTATGTATAAATTGTAAATGAAATACATAAATGTTGTGTACAGATTTTTATTCCAAGTAAAAGAAAATCTTACTGTTTACACTAACAAAAATATTGACTACAGTATTTATTTCGTAATAATGGTGCAAGTCTAGTTGTTGTTCAGTTAAATTTAATTATTGCAGTAAAGATAAGGGTATTTTTTTACTCGTTTTATTCGTTAATTTCCCCAAAGTAACAAGTATATGCATGCGAGGGAAAAATGTGAGCGTTGTAAATGCGAAGCCTTTACTTTTCTCTCCCCTTGTGAAGGGGTGCATGCAATATATACGAGAAAAGTTTTGGTAGCGGAATGTCTAATTAGCCCATGCTACAATGTAGCTTCTCATCTGGCTCAATAGTAATAACATCTGCGTATTTATTCTTCTCTCCTTAGACAAAATACATTTAATTTGTTAAACGTTAATATATTACAGGAAAATAAAATATATAGGCCTAGATAACAACACTGAATTAAAAATAACATAATATAAATAAAATACAGCCGAAACGGCCGTCGTTGGACGTGTGAAATTGGACTATTGGATGGTAAGTTCAACAAGTTTATTTATAAAATACATCACTTTATCGTGTGCTTTATAAAGGATGATAAAGGATAATGGTTGATAAAGATACAGCACTTATCAAAACTCTAGTAAAAAAATAGCACCACCTGAGCTTCTGAAAAACGTGGGATATTTTGCTTTGATTAAAGTCAAAGATTTTAAAACACATTGTAAATATTTTTCTAAAAAATAATAATTAATTTTAATTTGGATTTTGACAATGCTGCAACACTACTGTAGCATTACTAAAGATATCAGATGATATACGGAATGCTGTGGAAGTCAAAGTATGCAGGCCCACCATGTGTTCCGGTTTGTTAGAGTTATAAACGAGGTTCTCACTGGGTTTAATGTTAGAATATATTTTTATAATACATTTACCACATTTCTTCTAATTTTAATCACTGCTATTATCACATAATAATTATATCAGATGATCTTCAAAACGTTGACATTGTAAAGTGTACAATATAGGTGAATGCTTGAAACTTATCAATGAAGATAAGTATATTTCGACTATCTATCTGATTTGTAGGGCACATGGTTTTCAAATTAATGAAAGCAAAATTCTAGCAAATTTATTTGGTTATTAACGTCTCTTCAATAAAACTAACTTTGGTTTACTATCATATTTAAAAGTATGTAATATAAAAAAAGGATATTTTAAAGAAGTTCCTTTTTAAAACGAAATTAATCTCCTCAACTTTAATGAACAGAGACAACAAAAATCCTTAAACCGTCTCTGTGAAATATTGAAGCATAATTATTTTTCCTCTTATTTAAAAAAAAGTGATTAGTTGTACATGCATAATCTTAAAAAACGGTTTTCTTATCTGCTCAAATATTTCTATAAAATCCAACACAGTTTCCTGTTACAGATTGTGGAACTCTATACTCAATTCAATTAAGTAAAGTACGACCCTGTAAATGTTCAAATGAAGACTGACGACACATTTGTTTGAGGAACAGTTAAGGAATTTTTTTCGTTTTAACTGAATCTTTTTTATTGTTTGTTTTGATTGTTATTAGCGTAAACAGACCAATTTGAAATTGTTTTAGATTAGTGTTGTTTTGCTATACGGCTTGTTTGCTATATTTTTCAGGACCAATTATTTAAGAGATATAACTATATCATGTACGTATAAAGTTAATGTGTAAAGTAGCATTCATAACCTAATGAAGATCCAATTCAGTTCAATTTAATAAAATAAAATAATCTTTCTCTCCGTAATTAGCAATAACTTAAGGAATGCATGTTTCTCGATGTCGTCTTCTCTCAGAACGATTTAATATGTTAACATTTTCATAAACATTTCACCTTGTAGTTTATGTTACACAGAATAATGTACGCCACTTTCACAAATTACTACAGTATTTCTTACGGCAGCCTTGGGGTTTTACGGACTATTTGTATCCGCCTAAGTGTAAATTGCTACACTTGAATAATTCACAACAAAGAGATACATCTACTGCAGCATTGAATTGTATACGTGAGTTTGTAACGGTAAATTTATAATGCTTTATAAACAGAGGCAGTTTGTTTCTATTTAACTGACACTCATCTTACATCATTTTTTTTTGGCTAGGTAACATTGGCGAAGATTATCATGATTTTTCGAAATACTTAGAAGTAATTAAACCTTTATGGCTTAAATTGACTAAACTAATAACTATAAATCAATACAATAATATGATAACTGTTGACGGCAAAACGAACCTCTAATATTTGCTACAGCTTGTCTATTAATTGATATGTACTTACTGCAATATGTAAAGATTACACATATTAGTTTTGTTTTACAATTTTAATTTTAAATATATGACTAACTAAAGTAGAAGAACACAAATTATCAAACTTAAAGTTCCTTTAATTTTATAAACATATCCACCTAAATTTCTATTTGATTTTTTTTATATACGGGATACATCCTCTCCCAAAGTTAAAAATTGTGTTATAAATTAAAATTTATGGATAAGTTGGACATTGTTTGAACGGGTTTATGATCGCCTTTGTTTGGTAAAAGTAAAGAGCATGGCATGTTTTAATGACAGTAAGTAAAAATAAAAATTGTGTACGTTTTCCGGGTTGCTAGTTAAAAACGTGACCAAGTAAGCCAAATCTTTAAACAAAAATGTTAACTTTTAAAACTATGTAACTGATTCTGGACCTTTTTTCATTTTAAATCTTTTTAAAAACATCTTACCTCCACAAAATATGCCTTTTGATGCAATGTTATTAAAAAAAATATGTATTTTTTTTACAATCTTAAGTTGCGAAAAATTTTGGTTTTTGGGTGAAACCAATTGACTAAACTGACTCGTTGCTCTCATACAGTGCTCCTTATTCATGAAGATGAGCAGAAGAACAGTATATTTGCCAGTTACTCACAGGTACCGTGTTAAATTGTTCAAGCTGCACGTACGTATTGTCTCGGAGATAAAATGGCGGCCCTTTGTTTTCATAAAAAGAACGTTAAAAGTTAATACACTTGGTGACTGAAATTCAAGTTCTCAGAAATATATTTATACACATAATCCAAATAACACGATGTTAGAGATTTAGGGCTTTTGGAACTTATTAACGTAATATTTGCTCCAAAGATGAAATTAAGCCATACTAAAATACTTCTTCAAAAATTAAAGGGTGAATTGATTGGTTTTATTTGGTTTTTAACCTTAAAAATTTTTATCAGAACTGTAATCCATTTGTTAGAGACACACCTGGGTTAAACGCACTGAGGTCGAAAAGAATACTTCTTAAGTTTGGCATCCAATAACTTTGTTAGTTATTGCAAGTAAATAAAGAAACTTTTATGTGTGACATGTTGAGAATTGGATTATCATAAAATGTATGTAAATATATCACTTGAAGTATGCATAAGCACACAAAATACAAACTACTCGTTACAATGTTTGATTTGAAGAATTTCTCTTTGTATTTATTTTTCAATATAAATAATTGTAAAAGAATGTAAAAATAAGATTTGTATGGAATTCATTCCATGAGTTTACACATTTCTGTAAAACTGTGTTTGTTTAATGTCATTTTAACAAAGTTATTGTAATTTAAACGTAAATAGTATGATTTTCAACCTGAATGTTAGGATTTTTTTAAAACCCAATTTTGTTGTTAACCTTTGGAGATACAGTACTGCACCTGTTGTATAAAACTTTAAGATCAAAAACCATAAAAATCGAATAAATTTAAATTTACCCAACATCTTCTTTTAGATTTAAACTCTCTGCAATTTTTTTAACAAGTTTTCTTTGATTGCCGGCAATTATACAGATGTTTATTCTGGCTCCTGTTTTAATTCAATTTCAGGTTACATTTCATACAAAAACACAAAGTTTACGAATTCATTTTCAAAACAATTAATTACCTACAAATTGCCTAGTATACAGTTTTATTTGTTCACTTTCGTTTTAAGGATGTTATTGTAGTCCGCATGTACAAATTACTTTTACAAACTTCAAGAACAAGAACTATCAAACAAAGCTTTTCTGGCTTAAATTTAAATGAATATTTTTGAGATTAATATTCCTGTGAATTATGGAAGATCAACCTTGATGTACTCTGTATAAAGAGGAATAATATATTTTTGCACTCAAAACAGAAACATGCTCATGATTAACTTTATTTATTTGTAAAGTCTTTTGCCAATGTTTATTTGGCAAAATTAAGTAGACTGTATATATTTCGTTAACGTTTGTTTCAGTCTCAGACAGGGCAAACATCATTGGTTAATAAATTTTTTTAATATTGTATAGTCAAACTATAATCATTCTTAACGGTTGCTTTATTAATTTAAAGTAATTAATATTTTATTTTAATATAAAATCAAATCAGGTACGGCATATATATTTATTACAATCTTAAAATATTTCAAGATAATTGCAGAACATGGTTTCACTATTACCAAACTGCTTAATAAAGTCTATGGAAAACACTTACTTGCTTACATCACCTCAACAAAACATATACACACATTTCATGTACAACAAATCATTTCTTTGAACGTCACATTCACTTATACTTTTAAACGCAATAAAAATTGCATGAAATTTCTTAGCAACTAAATACAAGCTTATTATGCCTATTAATTCAATTATATTTTATTTTGATGTTGTTTTATTATTATTTTTATTATTGTAATTTAATTTTACCACAAAAGTTTATAGTTGTATGTTATTATTTATTAGAGTTAGGTTTACGTTGAGTTATTTTCTTCTTTTCTAAAATAATGTTACAACTGCTGTTGTGGTAGCTGTACTTTTACTGATATTTCTTCAGATTTTAATTTTTGACAGCTAATTTTAATTACGGTTTCAAACCATCGTTCTTTCATCACTTTTTGTTCTTCTTTTTATTTTCTACTATATAAATCGTAATTAATTTCCTTTTTATGTCAAAGACGATATTTTAAATTAAATTTTTTGTTATTTTATACTATTCCAAACAGAACCAATATACAAAACCTTGTTGAATGACAAATACCACTTTAGTAGATTTTATCGTAGCCACTTTAAATCAATTGCCTCTACTGAAAAAACGACCATCCATTTGTTTTGTATATTACTCCGTCTGTCAAATCAAAATCTAAATCTTTCTACAACATGGATAACGTTACAATTCCAATAAGGCAACTTTATTTATCGCATGTCTCTTTCTTATTTAAACACAGTAGTGTTGCAATTTGATTGTTAGCACTTACAGTCGAAAAGTTATGATATTAAAGTTTTAAACTATAACATTATTATCAAACAATAAACTGTTTACACAAAACATTGCATTCGTTTATATAAAACAGATAATAATAATACATTTAATTAGACATACTTCGTGTCCTCTTTCGTTTAGAGTTACATTTATACAAGAATAGTTTTACAATAAATTTTTTGGGAATATTTAGAAGATTTAAACACTATTTAACAAACTATTGCATCAATTAAGGGTGTAGTGCATTTTTGTTATGTTGCTTTATAGCGGTCACTCCTGGCACTAATATTTTGCTTCTATATAATATTATAAGGTTTATAACACAGTTGGGCGGATTTAATACTGTGCCTACGAAGATAGTAATGAATTATTGACTTTTAACGCTAATTGTTTCCCCTTGCCCTTATGGTTGCAATTAATTATCAAAAACAGTTTCATTAAACACATTTTGGTTTTGATAAGAAGTTTTACAACAATTTTTACATACTCGATTTTAGGCCTATTGAATTTTGTTTTAACTGGCATACATTTTGTCACACCCTGTAGTAATATTTGGTAGTATAAACAACTTATTCATACGCAAATTATAGATAATATTTATGTGTACGGAATAGTTTTATAATGTGTTTCCTAACTAAGATTTTATTTGTTTTTACCTTGAACCCATTTGTCCACTCATTTCCCTAATGGTTGCAGCTATCACAAAAATTTCAAATATCTTTTAAAATTTAGAAGGAATCACTAGTATAAGTTAATAAAATATTAGAATGTATAATAATTATCTTTAACGAATGAAATATCTTTATATTAAGGAAGCTATTGGAATTTAAAACAAACTGCCTACGTATTAGATACATTATCATTGTAATAGATGTGCTTCTAGTTTGAAATTTACAAATATTTTTTAAATAAAGTTAGTAACCCAGTGGATTGAAAATGTTCATTGTTGGTACAATAACTAGCTGTTCCATGTAATATAGTTCTCTATTGCATTTCTATTAACAGATTTTTTCTTACTTTGAAACTATTTTTAGTTCTAATTTAAGGTTGGGTTTTTGTTAAATCTTGGTTGCCTTTCCTTCATTATAACTACCGTTGTATCAAACACTTCATATTCTGATTAGAATATTAATACTATTAACCACAGTACCTTTAAGTTTCAGGTTAATCCTACGACTTTATTTAAAAGAAAACTACGAAATATAATTGTTTAGGTATCAAACGGACATAGTACTTCAATTGTCTGTATGTAAAACAAAAATATGGAACATAGAACGCATCATCGTAGAATAAAATAAAAGCTTTTTGTTGAATTTGTAAAATAAATTAATGTCTTCAAAGTAGGTATAGGAAATAAATTTATCATGTAGGCCCTCTTGCCATACAAAAAATGTACTTGTGTATAACAGCAAGCATTTTGTGTTTTAACGCATGGCTGATTTTCTTAGAAATATGAGGTATGAGGGAGGCTTTATTGTACAAATATTGGGTTGAGAACTGTTGTCATGTTTTCAATAATAAATACCAAACTCAATGTTATTGTATTTTTAACCGTTCAAATGTAAAGAAAAATTATGTTGTGTAAATAAAGTGTGTTAAGCCATTTCTGTTGGAAAATAAAACATATAATAGAAACATATAAATAAACATATAATAAACATATAAAACATATAATTTGTGTATAGATATAGGATGACAGTATAATAATAATATAAAAAAATTCGGTTTTTAATCAGTCATTTGATTTATTTTGTATTTGTTACGACGAGTTTCTTGATCGCAATCCCATTGTCAAGTTATTTAATTACACACATTAAAACATTAAACAACATAACAAAAATAAACAACACTTAGAAACATATTAAAAATATATTTATGTGTAGACAATGGTGCACAGTTGCGTGGTCCTTGGTACATAGCTAGAGTACTGGTTATGTGGTAGCCGATGGCTGCGTCATACATTCATTACTATTAAACTAGTAAGCCCCGTGAAAAATCACAGGCGGATTAAATAGATACACATCAGAAATACATCTTTGTACAAACTACCATTTAAAAAACAGACTTTATATAGGCCTGCCTAACTATGCTGGTGGTGATTTTTTACTCGGTAAATGTGTACAATTATAAAGATTATAAAACTGTAGTCATATTTGTTAACATTTTGTGTTTATTTAAAGAAAGATACAAATATTATCTTTTAATTGTTTTTTATTTCGTATTGATAGAGCAAATAATTTAGAATTTATTAATATAGTGAAGAAATTAATAATCGAATATGTCTATATATTATCAGAAGATGTACGTATGTTTCCGAAGTTAAACGAATAGGTATTTCTTCTGTAAATTTGTATAAACGAATATATTGATGATAAAAGGTTGTATTTATAAACAGTTTACAACCTCAAAGCAAATATTATAACGTATTATAGCACACATTATTTCTATAACTCATATTTAAGAAAATAAACTTCATAAGAAATTATAATGGTTGAAGTTGTAAACACAACCTCAATGTATAATTACCCTGGGTTTGTTTATGTATTACAGATGATGGGTGAAATCAGCTGTTTTATTATAATATAATATATGTTAACGTACGTATGTATGTAGGCCTACGTACGGACGTACACTCGCTTTTATAGGAGTTGATGACATCTGTTCGTTTAATATACTGGATGGTTTGTTATTAAATTCCTTATATATTTCGAATTCTTCAAGTCCGTTCAAAAATAAAATATTGCAAAATGTCCTTTTTCAAAAAATGAAATATTGGTAAATTTGTGCAGGAATGGTTGAATCTATTAAATGTTGAGCAAAGTTTGAATTCACCTTAATCATGTTGTACTGTGGTAAGTATTCTTTAATCGCCTTATATGTTCTGTCAGTCTGTCCTATGAAAAGCTGTCTCAATCATCACAGTTAATTCTGTACACCCCCGACTTCCTTTCAGTCAGACTCAAACGTTTGGGTCGCAATAACTTCTGAACGCTATTATTGGTGTGAAATGTAACATTAATTTTGTATTTTGCAAACGTATTTTTTAGCATATATTATACGGAACAATATTAGATTATTCAGTGGAATATCATTCTTAGCACATGAGATTTGGTTTCAGTAGTTGTGTATCCTATTTTTAAACAGCAATTTATCAATCAGAATGGTATCAATTCGCTTGGGCTGTTTTTTTAATTAATTATGGAAGTCCGTATATTCATCGGTATGGTGAGAAGGCGGTGGATAAATCTATAGTATGTCAACATTTTATGCGAAATTGAATGATGTGATAGCGCATGTATGATATCTGTTGTAGTAGTGGGTTTTCGTTAAATATTTTAGTTGAGTTTCTCTGTCGCTTCGTCCATGTTTAAATCAAGAATATTTATTCTATTGCCTACTTTGTCTTTGTTATGAACTGGATTTTTTTTTGTTGATCTTCTTGAGGTAAAGTTGTATTATTTCGGCCTGACGTAATGTGTCATCAAAAACAAGAAATTTGGTATCGAAATATCTCGAATAGAATATTATTTTAATTCTATGTAAATTGTGTTCAGTGTTCAGATATTATAAATTAATTTTCAAATTCCCGGAAAAAAGAGAACAAATGGCGAGACCCTCATAAAGCATGAAAAGATCACGTCATCAAACGTGACACAATTTTGGTTTAGTACAAATATAAGTATCATATCATATCATCTTTATTTATTGAGGCGAAGTTAGGAGCATTGGGTCCTCTCTTCCACTTAACCTCGAAACAAAAAATACACAAATACACAAAAATTCATATTACAAATAAAAATGAATACATAAACAAAACTACAAATAATAATTACTTCTAAAACATAACGAATAAAAACTAAAAATATACACATTTGTCTACTAAGTAAAATAAAACTAAAAGTTAATTAATTATACTACACTATAACACATAAACATATACATAAACACACTTACACTCTCATACACACACACATTCAAGAACATGCCTCAAATCCCACCCGAGCGCCCGAAACTACCCAAAACTGTCGCAGAACCAACAACCCAAAGCCTTCTTGAACTGAACACGGTCATTGATGCATTTTAAACTCTCCGGCAATGAGTTCCATAGCCTACATGCCATCACAGTGAAAGATTTATTAAATATCTCAGTTCTGTGCCTGGGTATAAGTAATAATGAAGCTCCTCGTCGTGTGTCGGTAGCATTTACATGTGAGCTAAAGACAAACCTTTCTGCCAGACAGAAAAAAGTAAGACAGAAAAGTAATGCCAGCAGGACATCAATCTGTTGTGTTTTATCTTATTATAATCAATTAAATTCCCTCTCAGAATGTCAATAGCGTCTTGTACGTGCACATTGGTGTAAAGATTAGCTATCTCAAATGAAATGAGCCTGTGCCTGTGAGAGCCTGTGCCTGCCCAAATGTTTAGTTTTATTAACAAAATGTTACTTGAGAAACTGTAGTTATTTTTTAAAACGGTATTATGTTTTATTAATTGTTTCAGTTGTTTTTTTTGTAGTTTGTTTTTTTTTGCCTGGTACAGTTGTATAGTAAGTTAATGTTCTAATACATATATTATTTTATTTTGTTTTATTTTGGGTAGATCAGTGAACTGTGGAACGAATACGTTGATGGGTAGACGTGGGCATAACGTCTGGTAGATTCATCTAACAATGAAGTGCATCTATAGATTGCGGATGTATGTCGGAATTCAATTTTCTCATTTGTATTGTTTAGTAAAGGGAAAACGTTGGTGTATTCGTTTGTTTTATGAAGCATTGTTTACTGATTTGTTAAGAAATGCCTTCCGCGTAAAATAGGTTATTGTTTAGTCGTTTATTTAGATATATTATTTCGCTCACTGCCTAATGCAGACGTGTTTTTGATATAGGTTCAAAAAATGTCTACCTGGTTTTTGGAAAACTATACAGAGAAACAAATTCAAATGTGTATGGAAACGTGACCTTCTTTTACATCAATTTATTACCTCCATACTGTTAATCGTTAGATTGTTGGTATATCAAACTATGTGTAAGATTGTAATTTTTTACCGAATCGTTACTATTTGATCACCACAGAGTTAGACGGTTAATGGATCTCAATGGATACAGTTGTGTTATTAAGTGAGATATAATTATACTGGGTAATTAATTATTATAATGTCCAGTCACCGTCAAGACGGTTTGGTAAGTCATCAAAAGCCGACTTTTTCATTGTTTCGAAATTTTGATAATGGAGTCTAACCACCGGCTTAGTTTGTTATATATTCCAGTCTAGTGAATCGCGTTTATTGGTTAATACAGTTCCTTGAATATTAGTGGTCGAAGCTCGTTCTTTGTGTGCGGCTTTCAGGAGGGTAAAATTGTTAGAAATAACTTACAAGATTCGAGGCCTAAGAACTAAAACTTACGTATTCAAAGACAAAGTCAAGACCATCTTACTCTTGTATTAATTTGTAAAACAAAGCTTAAATATAAAATTAGTTATAATGAAATAAAATAAAACTTAAAAAGCTATTGTAAGGGGAATAAAAGATTATTTTGTATTAGATAAGCTGCTTTTACAGTAATTCTTGGAAAGCAAAATTAAAAGGAGGAGGCTCCATTCTTGAGAGGATTTAAAATAATTGGTCCTTTACAATCTTTGAGAATTTTCAGCTTTATAATATAAATAAATTACTTTTATGAGAATTATATTTGTATTAAATTATCATGAACAGGGTTTTAAGTTGTACCTAATTGTCTTTTGTTTTACGTTCTAAGCCTTACAAACACCCACACCCTTATAAGTGCTCTTATCTGACAGTAGTAACATTCCAGAAAAATTTTATTTGGAAGTCGTACTGGGCCGCTTACAGACTGTACTTGTAATAACTATAATATATCATTTATTTTCTTACCTTTTAATTGAACCAAAGAAGTTTCATACTGATGCAGAATCTACATAATGCTGACAATGATTTGATTTCTGCAAAAATAAAATCAGCTTTAATAGATGAGTTTAAACAAATATTAGGTTCAGCAGAAAGATTCGGTATTGAAAAAAAAAAAACAAAAATATTGATTTCAAAATGGTTGTAAAATAAGCAGAACCTTACAAATTTGCAACTATGAATTTGAAAAATATACTAAGTTTAGCTATTTGAGTTCAATATCAACAAATGAGAATGCTAAAAATAGACATTCATAAAAGAAATCCCGCTTGAAATAGATGTTATACTGCAATACACTATATATTTAAAGGCAGAACTGCAGAAAAATCAAACTGGTTCCGAACATATATTTTTTGACAAGAACTTGTAAGGATGAAAGCACAAGGACAGAGTGACATACGCGTTATCGTATAGCGTTCCCTTAATTTAAGAGGAATTACATAAAATTAGGGAAAGGAATTACACAAATATTGAATTTACTTTTGTAACAAATAATATTGTTTTTATCTAATGTTCTGGTATATAAAAACCCTGGTAACTTTTCACATAAATTTCACAGATTTGTAAAACAGTTGTTATTTATTGTTTTCTGCAATTTGTTTACACAAACATTTTAGAATTACAGTTAATGTTTATATTGATTTATTACGTTTAATTATATAATTTTACATTATAGATACTTTCTTGTACATTTTGCCCATTATACATTTTATGGTATTTTTTTTTTTTACAGAAAACATATATTTTTAAATTTATTTAGCTACGGATAAAGTAATTCAAATTAATAAATTTGTGTTTCTTACCGTCATCGTTATCCAATTCTTACTTAAAGTAACGTGCTACAGCTGTTTCACGATTAATCGCATTTTCAAACACATCGACGGTTATGTTGTGTAAAACAAAAATATAGATTTTTAGGTTAGACATATTCATTAATAATTCATGTTGACAATGGAGGTTTTATGCGAACACTGAGTATAGTATTCGGACTAAGACGAAATAAGTTTGGGAATTTAATACTTTCTCATACGAATACGACTTCTAAAATACGCACATTATTTAATTTGTATCAACATCTTCATATTATCTCGTTAATATAGTCTTAATCGTTAATATTTACGATTCTCAGTAAGTCAATATAAGTAAATTTTCTATTTTTCATATTTTTATAAACTAAAATTTAACATTTTTGTATTTATTTGATTTATGTGGTTATTACTACTGATTGTTTTATACTCACCTAATTAGTGTTTTTATTTTGTATATTTAACAATAGAAATTAAATTTATTTTGATTTTATGTACTCTGAAAATATTTTTTGTTACAATTTTTGTTTGAAACTCATTGTTTTTTATTTGAGTGGTTATCTTTTTAGTTCCTTTAATAAATCATAATTATTATTTTTTCTTTTTTTTTTTTTTGTAAAATATTATTCTTTTGGATTATCTTTGGATCTTAGTTTGCTTCTGGTCTCTGGACCAGTCATTGTAGTCCATAAATATGTTTCACTATCTGGCCCGATCCGGATTTGCACGGTTAGACAAATCAAAGTTAAATGTATATTAACAAACAAAAATATATCAATAAATATATTACACTATGTATTCTTATGAGGATTTTTAGTAAATTTGACCCCCCCACCATACCCTCCCCTTTAAAATTTAGAATTTATTTAGAATCTTTCGAGCACCTAGGGCCCTAGAAGAAGCTACATAAAAAATTGCATTCCAATCCGTTCGGTGGTTTTTGAGATTTCGTGATGAGTGAGTCAGTGCAGTCTGAGGTATTTCGATTTTATATAATACAGATTTTAATTTGAGTGTTGAAGATGTATTAATAAATAAATGGTAGGAATATGAAAAGTACAAATATTTTTAAAGTTAATTATAACTGTTCAAAACGTGTAAACAACAAATGTTTCTAACGAAATATAAAACATTGGTTCCTTGAACATGAAAGAAAAAAGGAATTATTAAGTTTTTAGCAATACATTGTAGTTCTGAAACTAGTATACACTATCCAATTGCAGTCGGTTTTTAACCCATCAAAGGGATTTCAGCGTGGGACATTTTATAAATTCCGAAGGTCAAATGTTAGTAGACTTAGTGTATTTTGTATGAGATAGAGCAACAATGGTATCTAGGAAGAACAAATTTGAAGCTTTCTCAGTCTTGTGCATTTTGTTTAAAATTAAATAAACTAAGGTGAATGTTAAAAACTAAAATGCAAGTTTTTAAAGTAGACTCTTTGCATTTATGTTTAACAATTTAGGATCTACCATATCATGCTTATAGAAATGCACAACTAAAGAGTTACAAAATTAATTATAAAATTTAACAAATAATCGCACACAACTTGAGTGACAACGCACTGCACACAGTACAAAACTTTACTTGGCATACATACACATTTTTGCAGAATGCCACATTCAAAACACAACGCAAATATAATATATTGTTGTGAACGAATAAATAATGTAATATTATTTATTATGTGTGTTGTTTCGATAGTACTAAATAAACGATGTAAACAAAAGCGAATATCATAACATTGTTATTGTTAATCTTAACGAATGCTCAAATGAACTGTTAACACTGTAATTCGGCTAAACTATGGGATCAAGCAGCCCACTATAGACAACAAATCTATAGAACAATCATAGTTAGTTGTCAGTATCCACCTGAATCACATGCACATATAATTTCTGTGCACATATTACCCACAACTTATGTATAAAATTAAATATTTATAATAAGTGGGAGTGTACAAGAAATGATTTAAGAACTAGTTTCTAATATTTTAAAATATTGTTTATTGGCCAAATTCAATTCACAATATTTTTATCAACTAAAATGCACACATTTTTTTCATATGGCGTTAGTTTAGATTTTTCTTATTTTTTTAATGTATTTTTTTCTTCTCAAAACGAATTAAAGAATGGTATCTAATCGCAAAAATGTACATGCAATTAAATGTAAATGTTTGCTGAATGAAATATACAGCTCACGATGTCCATGTGTAATGGTGCGGACGTAGCTTTAGGTGGATCTTTGAAAGATGTGGGCTACTGTATTTAGTCTATATAATTTCTTAAATAAATACACAATAAGTAGATAGATATAAAATGAATTATGAAATTTAACATATACCCGCACACAACTTGAGTGACAACACACGGCAAATAGTACACAATTTTACTTGGTAATAAATACACATTTTTGAAGAACTCACCATTCAAAATGCAACACAAATATTATTATGTGTTGTGTACGCATTTTATTTCTATTTAGTACTAAATCCTATTACTTTAAATGAGCAATTCTTGTATCTTTGTATCTTTATATCTTTGTATCTGTCACGGATCTCGAAACCGGCTATAACGAATTCAATAAAATTTTGTATTTAGGTGTAGTTTTGATTTTTAAGTACACCCATATAGTTGTATTTCGTGTAAAAACGTAATTTTTTAAGAAAATCTAATTTAAAAGTTGAAAAATTTTAACATGGGTCTTATGGGTTGCCATGTTGGTTACAAAATAACAACGAAATAGTAAATAAAGCAACCAAAACAGCTGTTTTGTAAACAAGCCATGAGATTGAGTACCATCCAAAATCAGCTGTTCATTGGATAGTTTTAATTACTGTTAAAAAACAAACTAATTTATACTGTTTTAGCACGTTAGGATTAGAATAAAAATTGGGCCTGATTTAACAATTTATTTTGTCAAAAAAAAGTTAACTTGGCAAAGATGGATAAGTTCTAACAATCAATTTTGTAATTAGGCCTCGCTTATTTCTGAAACATAGGATTGAGGTTATGTTAATCCTGCAATAATTTTTACTACTGTATATTTAGTCCTGGTTTCAAAACTTTAGTTCACAGTAGATAGTAGAACTATCACTAAAATCGTAATGAAAGCCACTCACGATTCTAAAGCATGTATTTGAGGTTATAATCAATCTTGTAGGCTAATTACTGTAAATATATTTAAGCCTGGTTTCATAATTTTAAAAACCTATGTACAAAACGAGCGAAAGATTAACGAGATTCTTATGTGAATTTTTCAACTGTGAGCGAAGCGAAGTAGCCATCTGAGGCCGAAGGCCAAGACTGGGTTGGGACGCGAAGCGTCCATGGGCAGAGCCCCTAGTAGTATCTAACATTGCTATTGTTAAATTTAACGAATGCTCAAATGAACCGATAACGCTGTAATTCGGCTAAACTAACACATACAGCAGCCCGACTCTATAGAACAAATATAGTTGTCAGTAACCACCTGAAACACACGTATAAATCGTGTGCACACGTGCCTATAACTTATTTATACTATCAAATATTTATGATAAGAGGGAGTGTACAATAAATTATTTTAGAACTCGTTACTAATATTTTAAAATATTGTTTCTTGGCCGAAGGCAATTCACAATATCATTATTGATTAAAATACACACGTTTTTCAAAAAGCGTCAATTTAGATTTTTTTTAGTTTTTTTATCTCAAAGCGAATTAAACGGAGTTCTCATCACAAAAATGTACAAGCAAATTTATTTAAATGTTTGATGAATTACATTAAATGTTCCCTTTAAAAAACAAGTTATTATTCTGTACACTTTTACTGCAACAATATACCAATATTTTTTCTAAATATAAGTACATGGTAATAGATTTACATCAATAACTTAAGGGGAGCCAGACCGTGTAAAACATTTTCCTACCCGAATTTGTTTTCTGATTATTGTACTCCGTTTCATTCTCTTTAAAATTATATAACTTTCATCATTGTAACTTACTTATAAGCCGTTGAAAAAATTTAAACAAACTATCAAGACTCGGAGTTGTCTGTTGTTCTGATTTTCTTTTACAATTTGTATTTTATTTTGTTCAAAGATTGTCGTGTTATTTTTCTACTATATATTTTATATTTCTTATTCGACTAATTTGACATATAAAACATTATATAATAACACTATTTTTTGAAAATATTTGTGCAGCTCAAAATGTATGATGTCTGCATTGATATAGTATGATATCATGTAGTCCAGTAAACCTTTAACATGTTATTCTAAACTCTCACGAATACAAACTATACAGACTAACTTAGTACCGAGCTAAGTAATTTTATTATAAACCTCATTATTTGTATTTATTTCTAAATACTCTTTGTAAATTGTAATAAAAGTAATGATTTCAGTTTTGTTATAATATGGTAAAGTTTTCTTTTCATTAAATATGGTTTAATCTATCGTGATTAAAAGAGGGCACACACGGAGATTATATTAATTATTTTATTTAAACAAATTCCCAGCTTTCTTCTTAAATACAAGGCTACAATTGCCTAAACATTAATGTGCATCTTACTTTGTATTTGTTTCATTGAGCGTGTGTAATATAGATGAGGTTATATTTGGTCTGTGAAATGTACTGTAATGGGTGAATTTATAAAGCTTTATAACATAAAACAACATGTTGGCCACAAAACAATAGAATATTTCAGTAGAACAAACAACAGATTTACGTTACAAATACAATTGTTTGAGGGTAATCGAATGTAGCCAACACCACCCCCAGAGTTCTGCCAAAACCAAACATCAATTACTCGCTTACATGTGATATTTCGTTAAAGTAAATATGTGAATATAAATTTCATGAGTTATAAACAATGCATTCCTCTATTTAGTTCTAACAAACGCTTAAAATTTCCAGTACATGTAGAATTTCTGTAGAATATTTAAGCATTGGTTATAGTTTTATTCATTGGAAAAAATACTTCCTATAAGTTAAAGCACACATCCGTATGTTTTATTAATGAAGTGATTAAACATAATTTTACTTGGGTGATAAATTTTTGCAAAAAAATCAATAAAATGTATGTTAAGTCTTGATTGTTGAAATGTATATGTTACATAATTTATAACTATCTATTTTTTGAGGTATATCTTTGTCCATTCTAGAGACAACAAACTGTGTTGGACAGACACAGACTTAGAAAGACAGATAGACAGCCATAAAAGACAAGTAGACATATACACAGACACATAGATAATTTTGAAGTCACATTTTGCTAAAATAAGATTATTATGATAAGGGTGGTGGTACAGTGCGTAATAAACATTTGGATGTTTAATGTTGATGAAATTTATTTTAAATGGGTAGCTACCCTATTTTATTCTCTTTGAAAGTAGTGTCCATCAACTCCTATAAAAGCGATTGTATGTCCATACGTACATGAACGTGAGTAAAACATAATATAACAGGGTTATGTTTGCAACTACAAGCAGTTAATGACTTGTGTAGTTTATTTTTGAAATATGAGTTATAGAACTAATGCATTCTAAAATACGTTTTAAGATTTGCTTTGACGTTATAAACTGTACTTAAATAAAACCTTGTATCATAAATATATTCGTTTGTAAAAATTTAAAGAAGATATACCTATTCGTTTAACTTCGGAAACATTCATTCATTTTCGTGAACATATTCGAATATTAATATCTTCAATATAATATTAATAACTTTTAAATCACTTCATCCATCAATATGAAATAAAAAGCAATGAGCAATTAAAAGATAATGTTTTTATGTTTTTATAAATAGGCTATAAAATATCGTACGTAAATGAAAAAAATCTTCAGATAGGCCTACACTTCTACAATCCTTATAGTTGTACACATTTACCGAGTTAAAAATTCATAACAGCATAGTTAGGTAGGCCAAGATATAGTCTGTTGTTTTTAAATAGTATTTTTTTAAATGATGTACTACTGATGTGTATATAACTAATCTACCTATCTATAACTAACGGAATTACTAGTATTCTCTTAACAATATTGTCAATAATATGTGTAAATTTTGAAATGTTTAGTGAAATTAGTTGCGTAATTTTTGAGCATATATCAAAAGTAAGTGCATAACTGAGTATTTAATTTTAAGGGTAATTATTCCATTTCATCCCTTTGACTTAAATAACCTAATTTCATACCACTTTAGAATAATATGGCACAATTTCAGTTTTAAAGCTTGTACTTAGTTAGTTAAATTATATTTATTGTATATGGTATTAATTGTCTAAACACTGGATAAACTTGGATAAACTGTAAAATTTTCAGTGAAATCGGTAGAATAGTTTTGAGTACGGTATATAGAAGACAAAGTCAAAAAAAAAAAACATTCATTTTTATAAATATAAATACTAGAAGAATCTGCCCTGTTATATATATTGACACAAACAGCAAACAAAGAAGTTTTATTTTATTTTCTTGATGTACATTCTTCAGAACAAAACTAATAAAAAGTCTACTCCTATCCTTTCAGACATTCTGTAAGTAGATTTGGTATTGACATAATTCTTTCATCAAAACCATTGCGTTCCCATTATACTGTCTAGGTTAAATTTGTATCAGTTTAAATATGATACAAAATGTGTAAATGTCTATAGTAAATAAATGTCTAAATATTAAGAATTGGAAAAATCAAACACCGGTTTATTTTAGCTTTATCAACCGTTATTAGGAAATCTCTAAAATACAAATCTGAATATTGAACTTAAATTATAAATCATTTCTGTTTGTAAAAGTATAATTTTATTATTATTATTTTTTAATTGTTATGTTTTTAATAAGAGGGATTTTAAAAATATTATGAAAAAATATGATAGTTTTAAAATTGTTGTAACCATTTACCATGTGATCGTATACATTGATTATGCGGAAATTTTATGTAAAAGGTTAATTTAATTTATGGTAAGTTTTTCAAATATTTAAATGAAGCTAGAATTTAATCTGTAATAATAAAGAAAGTATTTGTGAGTGTTCTAAATCTACCTTAAGCAAACATGTATCAGTGATACCTTACCACTTACATGTAATTACTATTATCTCAAACCACGTTGGGCGTTCTGTCATCACTCCTCTCTTATCATGAGTTTCAAACATGCTTAGCAGCAAATTTATAAATATTTATAATCATGTGTCTAACTGAAAAATCAGCTGCCCTATTGTAAAATTTAAATACATGTAGGTCGTCAATGTAAAAGTGAAAAGAACAATAATGTAGTACAGTACTAATATTGTAAATTCAAATACTTAAAGGACCTATTAATGAACACAGAGGACCAATCGCCTTCCAACGTTCCCTCACCAACAGAGGATTTTATCCATGCAACGCACGGAGGGGTAGCCCAAGTCTCAGTATAGATCTTTATACATATCTCATACACTATTTTCTGTTCAGAGTATAAACCTCCTTAACATCTTCATTTTGTAATGTGTGGTTTCCACCAGACAACAAATGTGTATTAACAGGTAAAATTTTCATCGTTTCATAATTTTGAGATCAGATATAAAATCAAGTAAAACTAAAACACAAACATTATCTAGATGAGAGATTAACGTAAAAGACTAAAAGCCTAACGTTTCGTGCTCGAATCCAGGTAGACAATGGAAATGTGCTATAAATAAAGTTTATTTCAGGCAACAATAATGTATATTTTTGGTATTAACAACTGGAATGTATCACATATAATGTATAACCATTGTAGAAATTAACTAAATATCCCCAGTGTGTTGTATATAGTGCTATAGAGAGGTATATATAGAGGTAAAAACTAATTACTATAATATTTCTTGGTAGTGTTATATCAATCTATAATGTTGCACATCAATATAGGGGATCGGTTGTACAATTGTGCATACAATGTTGTGTCTATATAAAAGAGATGTGACTTCCACTTCAGAAATACAATAATGATAATTGCTAATTTATTAATTTAAAACTTTTTATAATAGAGACAAAATGTGTACAACTTTAAAAATGTATTCTATAACCGTTGATTAGTCATTTGACACCTAAAGTTTGTCTAAAATACTGGAACGTAACACCGTGGAGGACTTCTTGATTAATTTAGATACACAACTGCTGTATTCGACATTGTAAAACATTTTGCCAAGAATATTTACAATTTGCATCTATCAATTTACCAAATCCACATCAACACACAATAACCAGCTTTGACAGCTATTATTTAATAAACTAATTAATTACTTGTATACCCTATTTACTAGACTGGAACCTGTAACAAAATAAATAGATGCCTAACTGGGGTAATAAAAGATGCTGACTCTTTATACCTATTTTGCCCATAGTTATTAATTGATTGGCTGGATAATTCACAAAACATCCGCCAATTTACGGAAAACTCGCGTAAACACAATTAGCCGATCACTGTAAAAACCAGCAATACATTGGAATATAACTTATACTCTACTACATAAAACTTCCTGTCTTGTTTGAGGCTTCAATTGAACTCCTTGTTTTCTTGTTCACATCAATCAAAAATTCTATTAATTTAATAGTGACCATATTCAAGGTAAAAATCTTGAACACGTAAAACACTCTCCTACACATCAAACCCAAAACTTCGTAGATAGACAGCCATAAAAGGCAAGTATACATATACACAGAAAAATAGATCATTTTGGAGTGACATATTGTTAAAATAAGATTCTTATGATAAGGGTGGTGGTAGAGTGCGTAATAAACGTATGGATGTTTAATGTTGATGTAATTTATTTTAAATGGGTAGCTATCCCATTGTATTCTCTTTGAAAGTAGTATCCATCAACTCCTATAAAAGCGAGTGTACGTCCGTACGTACA
This sequence comes from Philaenus spumarius, assembly GCA_018207615.1. NCBI lineage: Eukaryota > Metazoa > Arthropoda > Insecta > Hemiptera > Aphrophoridae > Philaenus > Philaenus spumarius. The sequence continues at coordinate 34,457 of JAGFPH010010927.1, forward strand.
TACATACGTACGATCATGAGTAACA
>JAGFPH010010928.1:0-12477 GCA_018207615.1 Philaenus spumarius
GTAGCAATTTTTTATTTCGTGGTGTCGTGGACGATTCTTAATCAGTTGAAATCGGACTTATTTTGTCCAACTATTAAAAAATTCCTCTTAAAAAGTCATACCATACCTTGCTAGTGTACATAAATAAATTTTAAATATAAAGGGTTCTAAATCTAAACTCCCTCCAAAGAGTTTGATTTTATAAGATTTATGATGTAAAACCAGATTGAGGTTAGTTTAACCTAACCTTTGTCGGTATTATCCATTTATGTGCATTTTTTCAGTACAAATTAACCACATAATCTGAGGGATCGATTTTTAAGATTAGATTCAGAACCCTCCGATGATGGTAGCTTGGTTCTATCAGGTAACTATAATAAAATATTCAATAAATTTTTACCGGTTTATTTGTGTTGTATTATTTATCGGATTTGTGGTTGGGGACTCGATGTTTAAAATTGTTTTAAATTCACCATAGTACATCTTTTTACATTATTTATTTATTTGTGTACTGCACTGCCCACCTGTAATATATGACTGTGATTTCATAAATAAGAAAAAGTTAATAAAACTTTTAAAACATTTTTAAAAGGATTTCAACCAAATAAAATAACATGTGATGTCTTAACACTAAATATTAATTTATAATACAGAAAACTAATAATGATTTATAAAAATAGATTTTTATTGGCTAGCAATGAAAATAAACCAGAGATTAGTACACGTTCGATAATGAACAGTTATCGGAGAGAGTGCGAGTTTGTTAAGAACTACAACATAGTATCAGCGCCGTCATGTTGCTTCTAATACAAAAGAAGGGCAGACGTACTCAAAGCCTGGGAGGAGCCAGTCTTGTACTCCTCGAATTGCCAAAATTTAATCGTTTATTTTAATAGTTCATAGTTGCAAATAAAAAGTATCTACGTTTAAGTTTTTAGTGATTCATCTCCGTAAAAAAAGGCTTGAAAATAACAGTTTATAGAATTACAATTAACAAAATGAATATTCCTTTAGTGAAAGTATTGGTGTACGTTGTTTAATGAATATATTTTTCATCGTTATAAAGTTGAGTAAGAAAGTTACCTAAAGTTGGTAACTGTTAGGTGTTAAGATCCTATAGGGCCAATTTAGATTGTGTTCTGTATAGAGTTGCATGTACAAACTAATGTAGGTTCCAACGATGAAACATTTTCTATCTGTGTGTAATTAAATTGAGATTTTAAACTGTTATGTTCGTCTAGCAATTCATTTGGGAACCATAGCTTGTGTATTTCAGCACCGAGAAATAGTCCAGAATTCTATAAATTGACCAATCATAATTAATAAATACTTTTCAAAATTTACAAATAGTGATCACACAAGGACGTGCACACTTGTTGTGACGTCACAGCTCAGTTAACATGTAAAATGTTATAGTAGCTCAAACTACAGGTGGCATTGGCTGATGTCGGAGATGTATCATCTATAAGCAGCCAGAACTGCTTTTTAAAAAAAATAATTCTCATGTTAACCTCTTTCACATACATTCCACGCATAAGTGAAAGTTGTGACATGTCGCCTTTTTGGCAAAATATAAAAACATAAGTATTATATGACATTTGAGAAAAGGTCATATAATATAAATAACATAGTAAAACAAGACGCTAATTAAAAAATAAATAAAAGAAACAAAGCAAATCATATTAAAACAAGACGAATTTTTATTTCATATAAATAATAACACAATAAAATAATATAACATGGCATATAATATAACTTCATGAAATAACATGGCATATAATATAACTTCATAAAATAGCAGGCATAGTAAAATCATAGATGTAAAATACAGTTATATAATATAAAAAAATACAGTGTTGAATATATTAATAGTAAAGCAATACAAAAGCTGGCATACGACGATAACCGTGTCTGAAAACAACGATAAACAATAATAATAAATAAGAAACTCACAACAATTAAAATCAAGTGAAAATATATAAACAGTGTTATGTGATTGTAAAATATATAAGGCGAGGTGGACGAGTCCATTGTGACTGGCTTCCCCTAATCTCATCTTTATGGAAATGCAAAACTTGCATGCTTCCTGCTTCCTTCTTCTCAAGATGGCGTAGTGTAAGGCATTGAGAATGTAGAGTTCTGCAAAGTGTTCTTTAAACAATGAGTTTGTCATGACTAAGTAGCAAAAGTTATGTTTCAAATTGAAGTATATTAGTAATACAAAGTCTGTACTCTTCGACATGAAAATTCAACGAGTGTTTTTTGAGGATTGTGGTGATTTAAGATGATTGAGTGAACGCGTGGCCATGAACTGGTGAAATGTTTTATAAGAACAGTGTTATGTGAGATCTTCATAAAATCCGCAAGTATCACTAACTTTGTACATTATCTAAATTTTTTCAGACATGTCTTTGTAAACTGATAGACTCAGATTTCATTTAAATTCAATATCTCATGAGATACAAATAAAGTAATTTAGACCCTAGCTTACATGCCATTTTTTAAAATTGATTTTGCTAATAAATTTCAAAGCGTCTGTAGTCTTTAAGATTTTAGATTAATAATAATATGAGGTGTATATATAAATTTATAATGTGTAGATTGTAAAATAAATATGGTTGAATAAATCAAAAGTGTACCACTATCAGATGTCTTTTGAGTCAAGTTTGTTACATCCTTATGTCTTCCAAAGTACTACTACACAATCAGAACCTACCCTTATTGAAATTAAATATTAAATTCAAGTAAAGTTAAAGTATAGCCTAGCATCATTCGGATGTTAGAACATTTTTTATAAAAATAGAAGTCTAGAGTATTTTTTATGGTTTTTAATTTTTTTTGTCGACTTCTTATATTAAATAAATTCACTAAATTAAATTTTTGTAACTAAGCAAGTTACAAAGTAAAAATTTAAAGAAAGTTATAATAATTCGACCACGCAGCTGGATCGCTGACGTGAGTTGAGCAAATTTCCAAAATTAAGTTTATATGCCTATGTTTTAGGGTTTCAACCAACAATTTGGGAAATATGTTTACTCAAGAAGGCGTTGAACAGCTGTCTGTGTGTACGCAATATATTAGAATTTGTTTGTGCCTAGTGACCTCGCGAATTTGCACCACTTGACTTCGAACCGGGTACTTTTATGGTATTTTACGTTTTGGTCGATTTTGGGGGAACTAAGCGAGTTATAAGGTCACGTAATAAAACAAAATGTGCAGAATAACATCCTACATTAATATTTCTAGAAAAAACTGTAAAAAATTTTTATTCTCGTAGTAAAAATCTCATAAAATAGTTACTTCCGGTCAAAAAAAAGTACTTCCGGTTGTTGGATTTTTTTGGCTAACGAACTCGTCCGAGCGACATAAACAACCAACATGTGTACCAAATTTGAATCAAATCGGACTTAAAATGCGGCCGCTAGAGTGCGAACACACATATATATATATATATATGATTTTTAATGACACCCCAAAACGTGTTCTGGGGACCATGATCGGTGCTCATTTGCTACTCCCGACCTTGGGTCTTACCATAAGGGCCACTGCAATAGCTTATTTTTCCTATGGAAATTCACTAATAATGAATTAATTTTCAGTAATTGATTAAAATAAAGTTTCTTACCTTGATTCCGTCAAGTGACCTAGCAAGGGAAGAAACTTTATTTTAAAGTTATAATGTTTGTGATGTGTTTGTAAAATATGTGTGTATACCTCAATTACTACAATTCTGTGTAGTATATGTACTGCAAAATAGGCACATAAGCAGAGAATACTGACAAAAGTTAAATTAAACTAACTTCAATCTGGTTAGGTTTTACATAATAAAGTCATATGCCAAGCTTTTCCAAAAAATTATTAATTTGTGAAAATAAAGTTTAATTTATTTGCATAATCAGAAATAAGTATTTATCCTTGGATCTAGTATTTTTTGCTGAGAAACGCGATAGCTTTATAAACCTCCTTTGAAAATTAGATCCAACAGCCCATATTTTGATTTGCTTATATTTAAATTTTATAAATCTGTAATATTCTACTACATCATTGTAACCAAATCTATTCACTTTGAAAATAGTGCACTTAATTTAATATACACTACCACGTTGGGCATTACTGCACATTATTTTGATGAGACAATTTGGTTGTTTGTTGTAGGGTATGATAGCTTTAAGACGAGGTGCATCATCAGTTACGCATGAAGATTTCATGGATGCTATTCTGGAAGTACAGGCCAAGAAGAAAGCAAACCTTAACTACTATGCTTAAGGTGAGATATTGTTGAAAGTGAGAAGTTAGTAATAACTGAAGATAATCTTATACATTCGCTAGTAAATCCCCGTGAAAAATCACAGGCGGATTAATTAGATACACATCAGAAATACATCATTCATACAAAATACTATTTAAACAACACACTTTATCTAGACCTACCTAACTATGTAGGCGGGGATTTTTAACTCTGTAAATGTGTACAATTATAAGGACTATAAAACTGTAGGAATTTTTGTTAAGATTTTGTGTTTATGTATATTATTATGTATATTTAATTAAAGATAAGAATATTATCTTTTAATTGCCTTTTATTTCATATCGATAGACCAAATGATTTAGAAGTTATTAATATTATAGGCTATATTATTGATTGAAGTTGTAAACATAACCCAAAGTATAATCTACGCTAGGTTTGGTTTGTGTGTTACAGATGATGGGTGAAATCAGCTGTTATATTATTAAGTTAAACGAATAGGTATTTCTTCATTAAATTTGTATAAACGAATATTTTGATGATAATAGGTTGTATATGCAGTTTATAACCTCTAAGCAAATATTATAACGTATAATTATAACATACATTAGTTCTATAACTCATATTTTAAAAAATCACAAGAAATTGTAACAATTGAAGTTGTAAACATAACCTGAAACTATAATATACAGTGGGCTACAGATGATTGGTGAAATCAGCTGTTATATTAAATGTTACTCCACGTACGTACGCTCGTACACTCGCTTTTATAGGAGTTGATTTGCTATGGAATGTATTTATCATCCCACATTACGTCATTATTTTTCAACCAATTTGTACAAATAAAATGTCATTTTAACAGCTGACAACAGACTAAACATCCCATATGGCCAACAATGTACACATATACGTTTCAGACATGTTTACCGACACAATAAAGAAAAATCTCCTAATTTGGCCTAATACAACTCGTGATATTACAAAATACTTGAACACACCTTGTGTAATAAATTGTTGGTCTAGAACAATTATTATGTTAATTTAAGTTGGTTCTTTTAGTAGAATTAACACTTTCTTTGTTTGCAGGCGAAAGCAGTGAAGCTGTTGGAAAAGATTCTTAAGCACTTTTTAACGGAACATCATATTTTTGTTATATAAGAATGTAATTTATAATTTAAAAGATTTAGCTAAAGTATAGTTATTTATTTCATTACCTATTTATTCTTTCTATTTCAAATTGACATTGTATTGAATTACGTGACCAGATGAGATTGGAAATATCAATTAAATTTATCCACAAAAATATAAAAATAATTTTTACTAACCAAACTTTTTGCCAAATTACGATCAGCTGACTTAAGTCATACGGTATTTGTTACAAAAAAACAACCTTTGTCCTGGTTTTTAGTTGTTTTTGTAAAAGTGCTCTATTTTTAAATGCTTATTTCTTTTGGACTATTGCTGTTTTTGTATTTTTTCTTAGTTTATATTATGAACACCAGATAGAACTACTGAACCAGATCAAAAATATTGATTACTTACATTTTGGACTAGGGCACTTTTTGTAAATAACTCCTCAATTTTGTTACATGTAATTTATGGAAGTAGGGAACTAAAGGGAAACTCTGTGGTAGATGTTGTTAGCTATGAACAAGACAACTCTTTAGGCAATTTTAAATTTGGACAGAAATATGACTAAACCATTTTAATAAAAACAAACTATTAAAATAAAATCAACACCAAAATATTAATAATAAGAAACAGAAATAATAGGCAAAGAAAGGAACACGGCTCCAACATAGGAAGGCGACTCTGAACACTCTGACGGCCAAAAATATGATTAAGAAGGAAACAACCAGCGAGTTCTACCAGAGGACGAAAATCATCTCGGAGGGAAAAATTTGGCAAGATATAGAGAAGACCTGGGAGAAGAATAGGTGTAAACCAAGAAGAGAGGCAGTTTCAGTATTCCGCCTAAATACGGGACATGACTGCTTGGCAGCTCATTTGCACAGAATGAAGATTCTGCCCTCTGATGAATGTACCCTGTGCCACGACACGAACTCTATAATGAATAAGGACCATCTGATGGTATGCTGTAAGCTTGACGCCAAAGAAGATCAAAGAATGTACACAAGCTATATTGGGACGCCAGAAGACTGATGGAATAAAATCCGAGAAGTCGCCATAAGAAACAAACAAAAATATTAATAATAAAGTAACCCCATACAGTGGCGCATCCAGGACATCATTTTATGAAGGGAACTTTTCTGAGGGGAGGGGGGGTAGAAGATATGTAGTTAGAAATTATCAAACTAAAAATAACCAATTTGAGAGCATCTTCATGTTAAAACTTTCCTTCAGTATTTTATGTTTTTTTACAAGATTTTTTTAATGTTACTCTTGAAACAAAATTCAACTTTTTTCATTAATTAAAACGAAGGTACTTAATTTCCAATTAATTTATTATTGAATTAATTTAATTAACCTCGTTTTTATTTTCATTAATTCTCAATAAAATCAATTAATTTCCTTTGACTTCCGCTTCTCCCAGTCGACAGTCGTATCCCCTCTACTTCTTGGCTCGCGGACCACTTTTCCATCCCCGCTTCTTCTCAGTACAATTCTCTATTGTTTTTCTTTGACAGCTTCCTCAGGTGTTAATGCATTTTCCTCTTGATGGTCTTTGTTGTCTTCGGCACGAACTCGAATGATGTTTTTCGGACGTCTAGTTCGCACTCACGGCACGTTTTTCGCTGACTTGCGCTTTTACGCTTTCGTCTTTTTTGTTTATGTTCTCACGTTGATGTAGTGTTTCCTTTCGGTATTGTCCTCTATTTTTCGCCGATTTATCACTTTTTATCTTCTTGGGAAATAGCCTATTCATACGATAACTAACTGGTTTGGTTTTATTTTAATTTTAAGTGAAATTTATTTAAAATACTGGTAACCTACATTTCTTATTATATACCTGTCTGTTTTTATCTTTACTCCTATTAAAAAACTTTACTTTAAAACCTTTTAAAAGTGAATTCTCTCTTCAATTTAATTTATTTTGATATTTTATTATAAAACTTTGTTTAAACTTCCTTTTACATATAAAACTTTGAATTTACTTTTTTATCCAGTTTTTGGATGTGTGAACTTTGTCACTTTATCTAACTTTTTTACTTATGAAAAATAATTATTTTCTCTAATAACCAATATTGCTGGTCTACTTCTGTAGATTCCAGAAATATCATTCTTTTTGGATTTCGAGTGAAATTACACTTTTCCCTTAGTTTTAAACCTACTTACTTTGATACTGTTAACATTTATGATTTGCATTCCGCACAGCCATTACCTACGCATTTAGCGCAATGCAACAAAAACCATGAAAAATACAAATACTTAAATTCCTGGATTCCCATATTCCCTTAAAAATCAGTTATTTGAGGCCAAGTTAGTTTTCTTTCACCAACTTGTCGCAGTACAACGGTCATCCTGGTAGATAACCGCTGATCTTGTTCTACTTTGCACTACATCTGTCCAGAAACCGATGTCTATTATTGAAAAAGTCAAATTTTATAATAATTTACAAATTTCAATATTTTATGCCCCTACAACGGTTGTAGCTTCTAACTTTTGGTTAAATTTTCTTATGGGGAACGGGGGAGAATTTAATGGTATTGTGGAGCGGTGAATCAAATATGAAAAAAAGGACAGAGGGAGTTAAGACTGATAGAAGATAGCGAGGGGAAGGTGCTTACAAAAACTTTGGCCTAGGGTGTAAAAAAGCGTAAATCCAGCCCTAGGCATGATTAATGGTTTGAACAAGAAAAGGTAGGAAATTATAAAGTTCCGCTAAGCAAAGCTTTTGCTCAGGCAAAAACCATACAATTCTCTTTCACCTGCTATAAAATGATAAAAAGCTAGCACTGGTTGAAAAGGATCAAGGAAAGGAATGTAATTTCTTAAAAAAAATTCTGTGGAAAAAGTGGACGAACGAGTAACAGATGACTGTCTAAGACATTTTTAATATTGATGCAATGGGTTTGTTTTTTAAATGCTGAATAACAAGATATTAACTTTCAAGGGTGAATGATTTCTACTCCCCAAATACAGTAATCCCTCGCTATTCGCTATAGGTTCCGACAAATTGCCGCGAATAGTGAAAACTAAATCTTTATAGGAAAAGGGGGGTTATGTTCTTACCATATAGAAAATTTTAAAACGTACTAATACCTATAATTAATTTATTTACATAAGATATAGGCAGTCGTTGTTATATGCTGTTCGGCTTTACGCGGTAAAAAAGTTTTTGAAAGGTTTAGTATTTGAGCTGAGTTAATTACAGCGTTGTTTGTAATCTCACTCTCCCCTCAAGGTCAGTGCTCACATAGTGGTACCTTTAGCCATCCCTACTAGCTCTTTCATTGTCTGGGTTTGTCTATTTTTAGAACTTAATCATGTCAAGGCATCAAACTATTGTTCGCCGTCAGTAGTGAAAATATTGGTTACGAGTGATAAAACGTAGTAAAAACTTAATTGCTTTCAAAATATTTTACTGTAATTTTAATTAAGTCTTTAAAATTTATTTGACTTGGTGTACACTAAATTGATGTTTCCAACTAAATCACAGTATGCCATTGACCTTCATTTGCACAAGTCCACTTGTATTCACATAGAGGTGTATTGTAGGGAAATCCCATCTTGTACGTTTTCTTGAATTTGCGAGTGTGTCGCTGACGTGGTATTTATACAATGTTATTAAATTCGTACAATATGTGACACGCTTGCAGTGACATCACCATGCTACAGAATACTGCAATATGTAGGTCACATGGTTCAGGACACGTGACCTTGGCGCAGGGCAGCAAGCCGGCAGAGCTGAAGGTAGGATTGAACCGGACACAAAGTGACGCCGAGGTCTCCTTATAAAATCGTTTGGGACGCCTTTATAAAATATTAATTAAGTGCGCGTAATAATTAATTATGTCCGGCTAGTCGTGGGAATAAATGGCGACCGGTAGGGATGGGGTTAAAACCAAGTAAGGCCGCGTAAGGTAGTGAAGTGATGTGTTTAACCGTGTGATGGCGGGCAAGGCTAACGGTACGGGTTATTAAAGTAAATGCGAGTTTAAATCAAGGTAGTCTATAATTAGAACTAGTCCAAATTATCTGGTAGCATCAAAGCTGGTTCCTAAGCATATGGTCAAGTGAATAGTGTGTAGGTGTACAAATGATTATTGGTAATCGTGGTAAGTGATTCACGGCGTGGGCAAAATGGCGTACCCCTAACTCTGTAAGTTTGGCGATTTCAACCTTCCACCACGGCCCACGCGCCTCAAATAATAATTTATGAATTTTGCATGTACTTTATTGCTATTTATACAGTATTTCTTTCTTTTTTTAGCGACCGCGAATGGTTGAGGGATTACTGTATAGTTTATTTTCAAATTAATAATTTGAACTAATATATTATGGTAGTAAGTAATTTCCGCAGATTTTTTATTTGGGTTTCCTTTTATTTTGTTAACCTAACCTAAAAAAGCTGTTACTCTAAGCTAAATAAACTCTCGACATTAAGGGAGTTATATTGATTTTTCCATTTTTTTTAAACTCCTGCCCAATAACAAACTCAACCAAAATTTTCCATCTATATATTTTATGTATAAAAGACATAATTAGTATATACAGTACAACTTTAAACTTGGCTATGGTTTTGGAGGCTAGGGAACAATGAAAAATCTAAAACCAGACAGAAAGTCACACTATGGTAATGACTGCAATAGATAATACTATGAAATCTATCTAAACAATATCATACAACTACTTTTGCAGTTTTATAAATTTGTATAAATTGCAAGTTATTTAACCCTGGAACCGGCATGACAACACATAACGCGTGATTGTATTGAATATTTGACCCACTAAAAATCTTCCAATCTCAAAAAGACAAACACCATTGGAAAGGTAATGTTTTAAACTTAAATTTTTGTACTTATTATTTCTTTCTAAAACATATATGTACATATGTTATCATCGTTTTAAAATTGTAGTTTTCTGTAAGTTTTGTAGTTTTGCCGTGCATGAAATACAAAGCAATTATGCTCTATTTTGTCACTTCTCTAAGCTGAATTGCGCTCGACTGGGTTATTTTGACAATAATGTAAAGATACCTTTGGATTCGTTGAGATTTTGACTTTCTAAAACTGCCATCAAATCAAAAGTCATTTGCATAGTTCCATTAATATGGCATTGTCTTTAAACCTTTGCAATTGAGCAGATTTCAACCAATAAAGCAGCACATTTTGCGTTCGAGATATCTTTTATAATTCAAATTATTTCAATAGTCTTTTTTATATCTATTAATAGACCAAAGTTCAATCTTTCATTTGGTGTAAAGCAAACTAAATTTGACTTTTTAGATGTTATTCAAACAGCAGTTGAAAGTACAGACTTGCGCAGAATTCATACTACCGCTTGAGGCCGCAAAACACGGCTGTTTTAACGGTAATTTTTGAATTTCCTTTGTCCGCACGAGATTTTATTTGTTTCATCTCATTTTGTGATTCAAGTAAAGCTAACTCAAATACTTTAATGAAATAACCATTTACAAGTATGCAGTTCAATTCTTTGATTTATTCTCTACACTTTGTTATAATAATATTTCATTTTTGGGCAAACTAAATATTAATAAATTGCGTTTCAAACCAGGCCGAGTTTTGTTAGCACCCTTGTAGTTGGAACATAAAAACTTTTGTTTTCAAAATAAGAAATTTGAAATTGATAAATGTTTTTATACAGTTTTATTTAGAACTAAATTACAAAACTAAAAAAATTTTACATTTATGGAAAAAATTACAAAAAACGTTTACTACTTTTTATGTAGTCCTAAAGTTGAACTTTTATTTTTCGTTTTCTTGAGCTAATAACTTTGTAAATTTTACATCTATCATTTTTTTACTGGCATATATAAATTATTTGAACCTTTATCTACAAAAAAAGCTATGGAACACTTTTGGATTGGGGTTCATTTACTATTTTTAGCGATTTTTTTAAAAAATGCTTGCACACGCCAAAAAATCCATTTTCGTTAAAGCCGCCGGTTCTAGGGTTAAATAATTAAACTCATGCCTGCTTGATTTCTTGTATCAGTTGTAGGCATTACCAAACCAAAAGTTGCTTATGCAATTTAACGTAGAGAATCTTCAGCCATGTTTTTTCGTGCGGTAGTGATATGCTTTAACAGCATTGCCAGATTTGTTTGGAGTAGATTTATATAGAAGAAGTGCTACCAACATATTATATATGTTTAAAAATTTTAAATAGGTATAGCATGAGCTTAAGACCATTGTTAGAAAACTAAGAAGTGTTACCAACTTATCTACGTTTACAAACTGGAAACTTACTGCGATTAGAGACTATAAGTTAGAACTTCAAGCTATGTTTTTTGTAACGGACCCTCGCTGCCAGTCCGGCTCCTCCAGCGATGGCGTTTTCCCTGGTCGGGTTGTACCTTTCTGTCCTCTTGCAGACGTACGGGTGTTGTCAGGATGCTTGGTGGTGAGAAGGTTTGTTAAAGAAGCGGTAAATGGGTAGTTGATTTAACATTGTTTATTAAATCAACTCTTCTGGTCCTAACAACTCTATCAACTCTACTAACACTAAAACACACAAGGCTAAGGCAAGAATGATTCACCCCATTTATGAGTCTACTCACGGACGCTGTTACTCCCAGACCTACTATTGCATCTCTTGATGCTTCCAACTAACGTCCCCCCCCCATTACTTTACTCTAAACCTCGATCTCAGCAATATAATAAGCCTGCATCTCTACGTTATCTATTCTATTACATTATTATTATTATTAAATATTACAAGGTGGATGGTACCTGCCACATCACCCCCCACGTCACCAGAGTCGGCCCCTTCGACTCCTTTACCACTCTTTACGACCTATATCACATGAATGTTTTTTTTCCTCGACCACCAGAACCTGCCTAGGATCAGTCTCAACTTTTACTATTTTTTTATCCACTATTTTTGTTATCACCTGATTTGTTTTTTTTTTCTCAGCTACTATTTTAACCTTAAAACAATACCATGGCTCTGCATTATGGTCGGAAAACCTCTCTGGTAAGTATGGGATGACAACTCCCTACCCCTCAACTTGTATCATCAAAGAAGTTAACAAAAAATAAAATTATGAAAGGCCTTTCTATTTATCAACAAAACTGTATCAATTAAAGAAACTTTACTAGCTGAGC
>JAGFPH010010928.1:19273-37177 GCA_018207615.1 Philaenus spumarius
GAACTTGTTTTCCCTGCAGTCAGCATTCTCACAGAGATAGGTGATGTCATTCTGCGGTCATGTACAGTACGATTTTTTTAACCGTGCCCTCGGCTCGGCTAGCGCGTGGTGGGCTAGCGGTGTATCGGGGAGGGATTGTAAAGGCAGTTCCACAAACTTCGAATAAACAAAAATGATTGAATAATTATTTGAATAAAATTATTGTAATAAAAACTACTTGAATGAGTCATAGACTACTTGTCTCTTGTTCGAGTATTCGAATAATAATACTGTGGTGTGGTTAAGGTAAATGCCAGACACCAGGCAGGAAGTTTTAATTGAAACGCACACATTATACCACTGTACCGAGCAAACCGTAAGTCAAACGAAAAAATGTTTCAAATAAAATATTTAAGTTGGACCTTTATCTAAAACTTTCTCGCGAACACTTTGTCTCTGACCAACAAATAAAAAACTTTCCAGCGGTGTGAAAATTTCATATCATTATTAAAGTACATTGTTGTAATATTGATTTATAAAATATGAAATATGTTTTGTAATTGATTTTCTTTTTCATCATACAAATCGTATGGTTCTTATCTACTTATCCGTGAAAGTTTCATAATTTTACATCGCTGTTAAGTGTATTAAATGTCGGTGTTATTGAAGCTCGGGTTTCGCTGTTTCACGCCGCTCGGCTCAGTTTTCATGGAGGAAACTAGAGTAGACAGAGCGATTTCTAATGTTATCATTCAGGTTAGTACAACCGTGGCCGAGGGCACGGTTAAAAAAATCGTACTGTACTCTTCTCGCTTATCTAACTTCTAAGCTACGATACTCTAAGTTTTAAATACGATTCATTTCGTTTGTATACGTTATTTAAGTTATATTCAATTATTGTTATTGACCTAATCATATTATCATCTCATACAAATTTTTATATTCAGTAATTAATTTTGTTTTAAAGGAATACCCACTTCATATGTAGCATATACAGGATGTCCACTTGTGTAATTCAGGTCCCATGTAAACCCTATGTAGATATGCTAGCTAATCATTCTAAAAGTTTTACTTTATTATTATTCTCTATTTTGTACAAACTATTTGTTTAAATAACTTTTATTGCTTTATTACCATTGTTATTTGTTTAATACTTATTTTTTAAATTTTAAGTCAAATCATAGTACCGTTACTGTAGCACTTATCTATAGCTTTAAAATTATCTTAAGCCAATTTAGAACAAAAATTTTAAAGTTAGTGTTGTCAATGACACTATACCTCAATATTATTCAGTTGTTAAATATAAAATTATCTAATTCCAAATATTTTCCTCAGCAAACTTTAAGATTTGTCCAGTAGTATTGGTTCAGTCTGACTCGACCAACACTATACCTGTCTTTTTATGCGTAGGAAACCTATCGCATATCATTTACGTCAGAAAATATTTCTAAAAATACCATGCATTACTATTTTAACTTTTTCATTATACTTTATTCCTTATCCATTTTAAAATTTACTTTAAATATTTCAAAAATTAAAAATTTCAACTTTTTGTAATAAAAAAAATTATTTTAAGAAGAACAAAGTTTACCCTACCTTTTTTCCGGAGAAACTTCTTTTTTTAAGACCACTTCTCGATACCAGTTGTAACGGCATTTTAAATCCCACTTCTGACACCAGTTGTAACGGACCATCTCTGCCAGTCCGGCTCACCTGCGTCCGGCTCCTCCAGCGATGGCGTTTTCCCTGGTCGAGTTGTACCTTTCTGTCCTCTTGCGGAGACGTACGGGCATTGTCAGGATGGTTGGTGGTGAGAAGGTTCATTAAAGAAGCGGTAAACGGGTAGTTGATTTAACATTGTTTATTAAATCAACTCTCTGCTGGTCCCGTACTAAACTAAACTAACACTAAAACACACAAGGCAAAGGCAAGAATGATTCCCCCCATTTATGAGTCTACTCACGGATGCTGTTACTCCCAGCTGACTATTGCATCTCTTGATGCTTCCAACTAATGTCCCCTCCCCCTTTACTTTACTCTAAACCTCGATCTCAGGAATATAATAAGCCTGCATCTCTACCTAATCTATTCTATTACATTATTATTATTATTATTAAATATTACAAGGTGGAGGGTACCTGCCATATTTTTATGGGATTGTAATTCTGTTGTACAAAACAACTAAATTGTTGTTACCAAATTAGACTTATTTATTCATGACCAATAAAATTTAGCCTTTTACTACGGCGTAATAATCAATTTGACAACGTTAGTCAATTTATTCTATTATTTTATAATATTCAATATTCTTTTATACAGTTAATTATTGTTTTACTATTAAACATTTTGGAAGATTATTTTTCACGTATATTTGGTGATTTCTTTCTTAATTTTGTTTAGACAACTTATTGTTTAGGTTTTTGGTATCTGTTTCTTTTATTTAGGGCAAAAATGCCAAAAATGGTTGAAGGTAACCTCTATAGCCTATTTTGGAGTTTTATTTCTCTCTTAATTCCTATATCTATTTGCCGCGATGTTTTTAGTCAGTTAAAGAGTTCTTTCAGAATATGAAGACAATTTTGAAAAAAACCTCTGGTCACAGAGTTTTTTGTTTTTACCTATTCAGAAAAAGGGGATAATACAATGGCAATAACAAATTGACTCACTATTACTTCCAGAATATACACAACATGAAGAAAAGAAAATCTACAATTTCAAGAGTTTGACTGGCGTAAATTAACTTTATGACCCTCAGCTGATATGTTTGTAGACGACGAATGTAACATCATCAGCTTTACAAAGTACGATTATCAAATCAAAATAAGACCATAGGCCAAATTTATGAAAGAGAGCATTTTTTGTTTTACGTTATATTTCTTTTCTATGAGAGAAAACTTTAATAGTCGATAATAGATTACATAGACAGAACTAGTTTATTTCGAAATCAACACAAACACGTAGTGACGTATATAGACTAAACTCGGTGCAAAACAATATAATTTTAATATGAAAATAACAAGAGTGACTAAATGCTGCTTTTCTACCTATGTACAGGATTGTACATAGAGTGATAACTATCGATTATGTAGGGAAGTGTTTATGAGAACTGTATAAGGTGAAGAAATCAAGTAACTAATTTTTCACAAAGAACGTTCGTCTATCCTATGGTGATAGGTGATAGCTTCCTTCTCAATTGGGATTGAACCGTGATGATAGACAGACTTGTTTAGAAGTGCTCCTAAAGCTTATATGCAAATGTTTAACACACAGTAATGTTAAACAATGTTAGACTGATGCCACCATCAACAGGGACAGCAGCGAAAGTATTCAAATCGAATGATTATGACGATTTCGATGGGTTCAATTTAACAACTTGGAATCTATCCAACATTCAAATCCACAAGGTAACAAACGGAAAAAACATCCATTATCTTCATCAATCCATCAATTAGATTTCAAAAAAACGTAAAAATACTTGTTTGTGAATGTTTAGGACAGTGTTTTTTTTTTTTTTTTTTTGCTAAAAGCTACAAATCCATGGTATGTAAAGTGCACATTTATCTCATTCAATTTAACATGCTCTCTCGCTCAATTTCTTGTAATAGTTCTTATATTGTATGTTTTTATTTCATATGTTTATAACCAAGAAAGCAGTTTCAATAAAATGTCGAAGGTTAATTTCAATCAGATTGCGTCATTTGCCTTACACCAATCCTCTCACATGCTTGCTTAGGTCGACGAATCCACTTCCCCAAGATATAACGTTACTAAGTTGGCTTACTAATGTAGGCTACATAAATTCATTTTAATTTGTAACCCTTAACGTTACATGAAGTAGTGCTGCCAACCTAAGCACATTCTATTATTGAATGTTTGAATGCTGACAAAAATACAGTGGCTAAAGAGTATAAGTTAGAATTTAGGCTATTTTTTAATGCTTACATTTCTGTTATAAAAAAACAACTTAATTGAGGTTATAACTTATACAGGGGTGGCAAAAAGTCCCGGAACAACCCAATATCTTTTTCCAGGTTCCACTTACACAATTGAAACTTTTCAAATTGTTTATGGGTATAAAAAACTACTTTTTTAGAATATGGCTGATTTTTCACCTCCTCTGGGGGACGGCCCGTCAGGAGTCGGTGAAAAATCTTAAATGTAAGCATGGGTTGTCATGCATATCATTTTAAAGGTCTTGATGAGACAAACACAACGACATAATAAAAATGAAAAATGGATGATCCTGAAAAAGTTATGGCTGTTCAAAGTTTTGATATGCTGCATGTTAAATGAGCCTTATTCTAAATTTGAATAAGTTGATTCAGCCCAGAGGAGATGAAAAATCAACTGTAGCATAAACAAGTAGTTCTTTATACCCGTAAACAATTTGCAGAGTTGAACGTGTAATACATGGAACATGTAAAAATAAATTAAACTTAGAATAAGGCTCATTTAACATGCAGCATATCAAAACTTTGAACAGCCATAACTTTTTTCAGGATCATCCATTTTTCATTTTTATTATGTCGTTGTGTTTGTCTCATCAAGACCTTTAAAATGATATGCATGACAACCCATGCTTACATTTAAGATTTTTCACCGACTCCTGACGGGCCGTCCCCCAGAGGAGGTAAAAAATCAGCCATATTCTAAAAAAGTAGTTTTTTATACCCATAAACAATTTGCAAAGTTTCAATTGTGTAAGTGGAACCTGGAAAAAGATATTGGGTTGTTCCGGGACTTTTTGCCACCCCTGTATATATTTACAAATGGAAACAAAATATCACAAGAGACTGTAACTTAAAACTTCAAGATTTTTTTATTCATTATTTCCTTTGTACACAATTATTAGAAACATAATTATTGGTTGGTAATAATAATACTACATTACACAAATAAAATACAAATTACAGAAAATAATAAAATTAAAAATAGAACTTAAACACTTATAAACTTGTAAGACTTATAATAAAGAAAACAAAAATTATAAATTGTTCTGAAACAATGGTGCAAAGGAATGTACTTCATATAGGCTTTACTAAGCCTGTTTTGAAGCTGAATTCATTTGTTAAGTAGAAACATAAATATTATTTATCTATCCTTGTAAATTAGAAAACAAACAATGGGTGGTTATTTACTTAAAGTAAACATTGCCAGCAATCGCCAAGACGATACAACCATGTAACATATCTCAGTATGTATGTTTATTGTAAAGGCAACAAAATGTGCTTATGAATTAATAAAAAAATTTATTACTTAACATAAAATCATTACAATTTGGTCTTTATCAACTAATATGTTGTATTAATAACTGATACAAATTAAGAAGGAAATTTTTGTGACATAGATGAAAATATTTTATTTTACAGATTAACCAATGTCGAGGAAATTAAAATATATATGACACAAAAAACCACAAGTAAAGTTTTCTCTGAAAAAAATATAATACATACATATTCTACACTGTTAAAAGTGAAATTTTGATTAAATTAAAAGTAGTTGAGAATAAACATAAACAATATAAATGTAATTAATCTCCAGTATGTGTTATCATATGGCGTTTAAGGGCACTTGATTGAGCACAAGCATATAAACACTCCTTACACTTAAAAGGTCTTTCTCCAGTATGTTTTCTCATATGTCTTTTAAGGTCACCTGATTGAGCACAAATATATAAACACTCCTTACACTTTAAAGGTATTTCTCGAGTATGTGTTAGTATATTATGACGTTTAAGGGCACTTGGTGCAGCACAAGTATATACACACTCCTTACACTTAAAAGGTCTTTCTCCAGTATGTCTTCTCATATGTCGTTTAAGGTGATAGGATGTAGCACAAATATAAGAACACTCCTCACACTTAAAAGGTCTTTCTCTAGTATGTTTACTCATATGTCGTTTAAGGTGATAGGATTGAGCACAAATATAAGAACACTCCTTACACTTAAAAGGTCTTTCTCCAGTATGTGTTCTCATATGTCTTTTAAGGTCACCTGATTGAGCACAAGTATATAAACACTCCTTACACTTAAAAGGTATTTCTCCAGTATGTGTTAGAATATGACGTTTAAGGGCACCTGATTGAGTACAAGTATATGAACACTCCTTACACTTTAAAGGCCTTTCTCCAGTATGTGTTTTCATGTGTTCTATAAGGCTCCACGAACGAGCACAAGTATATGTACACTGCTTACACTTAAAAGGTCTTTCTCCAGTATGTATTTGTATATGACGTTTAAGGGCACATGATTGAGCACAAGTATATGAACACTCGTTACACTTAAAAGGTCTTTCTCCAGTATGTGTTTTTACATGTTCTATAAGGGTTTGTGAACGAGCACTAGCATATGAACACTGTTTACATTTAAAAGGTCTTTCTCCAGTATGTGATCTCATGTGTTTTTTAAATGAATCCGATCGAGCAAAAGTATATAAACACTCCTTACACTTAAAAGGTCTTTCTCCAGTATGTGTTCTCATGTGTGGTTTAAGGGCACCTGATTGAGAACAAGTAAATGAGCACTCCTTACACTTAAAAGGTCTTGCTGTATTATACTGTTTGCCTTTAGGAACATTTACATTAAAGCTTGATGTCTTCAAATCTGAAAAATAAAATTGATTTAATAAACAGTTTATTATAGTTACTAGTACACCCCCGTGAAAAATCACAAGCGTATTAATTAGATACAGATACACATCAGAAATACATCATTTATAAAAAAAACAACACACTTTATCTAGGCCTACCTAACTATGCAGACAGGGATTTTTAACTCGGTAAATGTGTACAATTATAAGGTGTGACGTTATTTCAAATAGCGTGCCACCATCTAAGCCAAAACATAAATTTAATCTGAATAATACCTCATGAACTACCCTTTCACTTAATCTAGCGTCCCAAATACACAACCACATCTTACCAGCAGTAATGCTCGTTATGTTAAACAGCTGACTTAGAACCCACTGCGCATGCGCGGCAACTGCTCAACAAGTAATGTAGGCAATGACTTTCTTCTAAAACTGACCTTCAACATGGCCTGACCTTTTTAACGTAACTTCAGTGTAATCAAAATTAAATTAAATAAACACAGTGCGAAGCGTAACCTTTCTCTGGTAGTCGCCTTAAAAAGAAAATTGTGTTAAAGTACATGAGTAATAGTCGCGGACTCGGAAACTGATATGTTTTATAAGAAAATGGTCTTAACAAAGTTAACCAACACGTCGGCCATGCTTTCTGTGTAAGCGACTCATCTCACTTGTCCTTGAGCAAACACTGCTATTCTGAAATGCCAGGTAAAAGCAAAATCTACTCTTATTTAGCTAAAATCCAATCAAATCCACAAACTGAGTTTGCTATCTGTATTATGTTTATTGTAATTTAATAGGACTGTAAATTATCTGTCAACCATTTTTCATTCCATTTATAAACTAAAGTAGCCTATTTAAAGATTAACATAACCAAATTATAACCCAACCAAGAATAATTTTGCTTATAGCCTAAAATGTAAAACTATTTCATTTGTATTTTATTGAAAGTATTAAGAACTTAATTCCATAATAATTGATTGCATAAGTTTTCCGTGCTTGGCAGGCATGCAAAGTTTAATATGAAATTAACTTTTCAAATCTGAAATCTAAATTGGGTTATTGTAACTAATGCCTGACTTTGTTCAATTTAGCTAATCAGCTGGTTCAACTTAAGAGAGGAACTTCAGTTCCACTTATTAAATAACAAAAGTGTATTGGTGTTAAACTTAAAACAGAAAATAACCAAGTTATGTTCTTAAACAGAACTGAAGTGAATGATAATTAGACCTACTTGTATGAGACAGAAAACTTTGATTTAACTTAGCTAACCAAGCTCATGTTATGAGTCAGACAAAGTGTGTTTCTTATTAACAATCAAATAAATGTCTATGTAACAAAAAAAGGTAAAAAGCTATAATTTGAATAAGATTTATAATTAAGTTATATTGGATGGGATAGCTAGCATTTTTTGACCTACAACCCCAAAGGTTATTTCAAAATTTAAACCTTTTTTTTATTATTACATGAGAGACGTCTCAAAAGAAAACATTAAACTCCATTATTTTTATTATTTAATTTTATTTAGTATTAAGGTTGGCCAACAAAATAAATGTTATTAATAAATCCACAGTGAAATGTATATAATTTATGTAATTTTGTAAATTTAACAAATTGTATTTTTTTATTATAAATGGGGAGGGTTTTTCAAATTTTACTTTTGGGGAGGGATCTTTTTTAAACTTAACTAAAATTAATATTGTAACCGTAAATTTTTCTTAAATTCTTTTCATTTGTATATAAGGGCATATAAATTTTTTTAAGGGCATATTAGTTTTTTTATTAATATATAAATATATATTTAAAGCAGATTTTAATAAACAAACTGTTTATTATGTGAATTGTATTTATTATAATTTCCTGTAAATAGCTAACTCAGGTGTTTGCAATCGACTTTGAATAAGGTAAGGGTCCAGTTCATTTTCTTGGTAAATCTTAAATTTTTTTTATAATTGTGTGTACCATCTTAGTCTTTGCCCAGTACGCATTCCATATCGTTATTATTCTTTTGGATGGTACAAAGAACTACAAAACTGTAGGAATATTTGTTAAGATTTTGTGTTTATGTATATTATTATATATATTTAAAGAAAGATAAACCCCAAAGTATAATCCACGCTAGGTTTTGTTTGCGTATTACAGAAGATGGGTGAAATCAGCTGTTATATTATTAAGTTATATTATTTCATTATTGTTTATGCTCGCCATACCGACTATTGTTTATTAAATAAACTTGTTGAACTTACCGTCCAATAGTCAAATTATTTATTATTGTTATTATTTATTATTATTAATAGTCAAATTAATTTGAATATTGGACGGTAAGTTTATATATTATATATATTATTTTTTCTTTAAATGTTACTCCACGTACGCTCGTACGTACACTCGCTTTTATAGGAGTTGACTTTATTTACATGAGAGAAATGATTAGTTGTTTAAATAATTTAAATTTAGAGTTTGTGAGGTAAATTTAAGTAACTAGGTCAGATTACAATCTCACAATATAAAATACAGTTTTGACAATGTGTTGCTGAGCTAGTATTCAAGTTTCTTAAGGTACTATAGGTACGTAGGTTTCTATAAATACTATAGTTAAGGGGGCACTCCACCTTAATATTGATAAAAATGACAAAAATTACAATTTTTTGTTTTTCACCTAGTTTTGTTCCCTGTGCTTTTCTGAACAATTTGATGTATAATAAGTATAGATAATATGCTTATAATCAGTTTATTTTATCTAAAAACGAAACGCGTACATGTATATTCTCCAAATAACTGAGTCTTTTTCTAGGCCGTTTTCCGAAAGTTTTGTTTCTCACGTTTTCATTTACTGTGGCAGACTAGTGATGTAAAACGCCCGGGCGTTTAAATGTCGGGGCAAATACCCAGGGCATATGCCCAAATAAACGCCCAAAATCCATAAGCGCCCGGGCGTTTATCCAGTTAAAGGCTAATAAACCTAATTAATGGAAATTAATTTGAAGACCACTCTTATAAATAACTTTTTAAACCTCTTATTATACATACCGGGTGTCCCACGAAGAGGTCCCTATTTTTGAATTGATATGACAGACGTATAGAGCGCGCTACAGACTTGAAATTCTACAGTCGTGACTAACACATATGTAAAAGAAATACTCCTGAGTATCAGTTAATTCTGACTGATCCAAACAAAATGGCGGAAAAACAAAAAACAACAAAATCAGCAATCATATTTTATTTAGAATAGGAACAGCTACAGCTGTTTAGACTATTTTAAATCTATCAGCTGACTGCGTGTATCCACAACAATGAACATATTTGGTAATAAACATTGGCATTTGTTATTAAGTTGCATTGTAAAGTGTCTTATGTACCATGCCGTTTTCAACTGAGCAAAAAGTGAAATGTTGTTCCTGGGCTATTGCCTTTGAAAATGATTATGAAGCAATAAGGTGTTTTAGGGAAAGGTACCCAGGTGTAGTTCCACCGTCAAGGAAATCTATTCCTAAGTGGAAGACTATCCTACTAGAAACGGGGTCAATAGAAAAAAAATACCATAGATCCTCCAACATAGAAAATGAAGAAATCGTATGTGCTGCTTTCATGGAATCTCCAAATACGCCTAATTCAGTAAGAAAGGTGGAATCTGCTACAGGGATAGCGAAGTCATCTGTCCAAAGGTATGCCAAAAAGAACAAAATCAAACATTATAAAACTCTTTTAGTTCACGGACTGCTTGAAGATGATCCTGACAGACGATTGGAATTTTGTTCGAAAATAATTGAAAAGACTGACGTAGATAGCAAATGGCACGAAGGAATCGTGTTTTCAGATGAAGCGACATTTTATCGAACAGAAACTGTAGACAGGCATAATTGTCATTACTATAACACAAAAAATCCACATATCTTACAAGAAGAGAAATTAAAATCAACAGGTATAACAGTTTGGGCTGCTGTTACCAAGGATGGTGTTTTGTCGTATGACATATCCCGACAAACAATGACTGGAGAAAGGTATGCATCAGTTTTAAGCAATCACATAGTTCCTCATCTTTCTCAGCCTGAGATGAAAGACGTTTTTTTCCAACAGGATGGAGCTCCTCCGCATTATGCTAATGTGGCCAAAGCAGTTTTGGACCAAAATCTTCCTAACCGTTGGATAGGTCGTGGCAGCAGCTTCATGAACTTGGCCCCCAAGGTCTCCAGACTTGACTGTTTGTGACTTTTTTCTGTGGGGCTTTTTGAAGGAGAATGTTTACTGTCATAACATTGCGACAGACGATGAACTAATGAGGTTGATCGAAGAGGAACTGTTGTTGATACCTCAAGAGTTGTTCAGCAAAGCGTATGACTGTTTTCTATTTCGTTGTCATCAGTGCATTGCGATCGATGGACATCAGTTTGAATAAGGTTTATGGATCAAATAGATTTAATTTATTTATGAGTTACTTATATCTTTAATTCCCTAATGTTGTTTAGTGCTTAGTAACATCTTTAAAATTCAATAATTATGTTGTAACACTTAAGCAAATAAAACTATTTTAACGAAAAGGTACTATTTCTTTGATATCCCGCCATTTTGTCCTAATGTGTCAGAATTAACTGATACTCAGGTATATTTTTTTTACATATGTGTATGTTAGGACTGTTGAGTTTCAGGTTTGTAGAGTGTTCGGTGCATCTAATATATTAATTCAAAAATAGGGACCTCTTCGTGGGACACCCGGTATTTACATAAAAGCCTATATTAAAATAAATAATATAATAAATATAATTTGAGGTGAGAGTACATATATCCAAAATATACTGTTTTAATTGTATCCGGATTGGAAATACGTGAAATAGTACGTAGTGCAAAACAAGCTGAGATAAGTTTATTTGAAATGAAGGTAATATGTGATTTCCAGTTTATGTTTTCATCAATTACCACTCCCAGAAATTTTGACTAGCCTGTTCTTGGTTCTAAATGATTAATTGAAATTTTGTCTCTTAATTGTTTACAACTGAACTGCATTATCCGAGTTTTATTTTTATTAAGTTTTAGACCATTTGATAAAAACCAATTTTCTGCCATAATCAGTGATGAAGTAACGGACTTTTCTAGATTAATACTATTCTTCCCCAAATCCGTTAAAGTGGTGTCATCGGCAAACAGGACAGCTTTTGCTTCCCCAATATTATAAGGCAGGTCATTTATGTAGACCAAAAACAGTAAAGGACCCAATATTGATCCCTGGGGCACACCTCGAGAATTTATTTCCCAAGAATAGCAGTGCAATCCATAAGAGTCTGTATAGACTACTCATTGCTTTCTACATGTTACGTTATGACAGCAACCAATCATTTGCCTTTCCACGAATACCATAATAGTTTAGCTTATAAAGGAGAACTGTATGGTCGACACAATCAAACGCCTTTGAGAGGTCACACATTAGAGATGCTACATGCATGTTCTTATCCAGCGAGCGAGTTACAGCATCTAGTATATTATATATAGCAGATTCTGTAGAGAGGCCTTTCCGGAATCTAAACTGGCTCTCTGTTAGAACATTAAATTTATAAAAAAATTTAAAAATTCTGCTCAGAACTACTCTTTTAAAAAATTTCGACAAAACCGGTATTACTGCTATAGGACGGTAATTTGTAATGTTGGATTCATCTCCTTTTTTAAAGAGGGGTTTTATTAGGGAATATTTAAGTTTATCCGGAAAACTACCATTCTCAAAAGTCTGTTGTTTGTCAACTTATCTCTTGATAATAACCCCCTCCTTTAAAATGTTAATTTTAAGAACACAATTAAGCACTGAAGGCAGTTAAAGATTAAGAACATGAACTACAATAATTAAAACATGAAATATAATACTTAAAACTGCCTTAAACTAAATTTTTTATAAACGCCCAGTTTTTGGGCGCTTAAAATCGCTTTGGGCAAATGCCCGGGCATATGCCCATTTTTAAACGACCAGCCCACTGGGCATATGCCCGGCCCACATCACTATGGCAGACATAACTCAAGTTGTATAGAAGAGGACATTTCATTGTACAACCTGTAGTATGGATATACATTAGTTCCTATAATAATGATTTTAAGAAATGATTAAAAAAAGATTTTACTAAAATTTTTTATAAAAAAATTAAATAACATATTTTTTACAGAAATATTTTATATAATTTAATATCTATACTACAGGTTGTAGAATGGAATGTCCTCTTCAAAATAAAAAAACAAAATATGAGGATATCTCAAATACAACTTGAGTTATATTTGCCACAGTGAAGCCTAGTTAAATCCGTAAAAATTAACCCCCCGTGGGGGTGGGGGGCCAAAACTTATGGAAAAGTCACTATAACCAACACTCATATTATAAAACATAAAATAATTAGGTTTGCTTTAAAAATAAAGATAATTTTTTTAAAGGTGGAGTGCCTCCTTAAATTAGGATCAGGTCTTTTTGCCACAATTGGAAAATTAGTGTTATATAGTTTTATTGAGGAAAGGATTAAATGTATTTAAGTGAATTACTAGTTTGAAGTCTTATAAAAAGATGTAACTCAGCTTTCACAAATGCTATAGGTTTTTTCTTTTGAAGGTGAAAAACTTATACACCTGATCCATAGAGTGCAGTGGCTATGTCGATTATGTAAATCTAAAGTCTAAAATCTTAGAGAAAAATTGATTGACCGTGCAGGCCAACCCTAGAACTTCCCGCTTAGTTTGAATTTTAAACGCATAACAAAAAGAAAATGTACAGGTTTATATTGATTGGTTGAGAAATCTGGAGGATATGTTAAAAAAATACCAAAAAACGAAAATTTGTGAATTTTTAAACAACGATAACTTTTGAATGCGTCGTTCGATTTTCATTTTAAAAAAAACATTCTACGCAGTTTTTAAAGCACAAAAAGAAAATGTACAGGTTTATATTGATTGGTTGAGAAATCTGGAAGATATGTTAAAAAAATACCAAAAAAAGAAAATTTGTGAATTTTTAAACAACGATAACTTTTGAATGCGTCGTCCGATTTTCATTTTCAAAAAAGCAGTCGACGCAGTTTTTTAAGCACAAAAAATGTATACATGGTTTTATTATGATTTTTTCGCACACTTTAACCCACTGAGGGCCATACGACACCACAACACCAGGTTTCACGGCGCAAACGCAACAACTTCACACATTTGCAAAAATTTGCATATATTTGCATAAACGATAATTTAACCCACTTAAAATTATCCAATCGTAATAAAACTGGCACCATTGGAAAGGAAATGAATTAAACTTAAATTTTTGTATTTACAACTTTTTCGTAAAACGTATATTTGCATACGTAATCATCGTTTTAAAATATGCATATCGGGCTACACCTGTTTCCACGCGTGAAACTGCATACAATTGTACTGTTATTTCCCACTCTTGCAACCTTTCCCACCATCTACAATAATGTTTCTTTGGCATTTCTAACGATACTGTTGGATTCGTCGAGATTTCATCTTTATGTTGGTGTCTTCCAATCAGATTTCACAGTACATTTACTGTTTCAGACAAAAGATACTGTAAACCCTTGCGATTGGACAGTCTCTCAACCGATAAACAGGCCATTTTGTAAACGATTATTTAGATGGCAACGCCCAATGTTTTGACAGATTGCTTCACACCATTTTGTAGACGAAAGTCTGTAGTTTCAAATGGTGCAGAGTAATCCGGATAAAACCGGTTTTGTGATTGTCTAGACTGCAGTGGAAAGTGACGTTTTGGTGAGATCGCCTAGGGCGTTTGTTCTCACGCTATTCCAACGGCGCGACCTACTTTGCACGTGTTTAGTCGGGAGTTTTTATTCGACAGATGTCTTTTTGTTATTCAAACAAATGTAACTCAAACACTTTTGTGAACTAAGGAAAGACAAGTACACCGTTCTTTTCTTTGATTTATCCTCTACACTTTCTTATAATAATATTTCATTTTTGGTGAAAGCATATATTAGTAAAGCACGTTACAATCTAGGCCTAGGTAGGTACCAGTTGTGTACTTGAAACATAAAAACTGTTTTTTTCAAAATAAAAAATTTGAAATTGATAAATGTTTTTATACAGTTCTATTTAGAACTAAATTACGAAACTTTTTTACGCTTACTGTTTACTATTTACTCCATGTTTACTATTTTTTATGTAGGTCTAAAGTTGAACTTTTTCCTTTCGTTACTGAACATTTTTTGTTTCTTGAGCTAATAACTTTTACAATTTCAAAATAAACTAATTTTTAGTGGCATATTTGAATTCTTTGAAGTTTCTTCTACAAAAAAGCTATTGAACACATTTGGATTGGGGTTCATTTACTATTTTTGGCGAATTTTTAAAAATTGTAACACTAACAGCCATGTCACAGAGAAAATATACGATAAGAAATAAAACAGCAGTTTCCTATAGTGTCTAAAAGCACAGAGGTTTGGTCTAAACAAATAAATGACGCAATACTTAAATAATATTAACCATTTATAATTTTTATATATATATTTCTTAATGACGCAAAATAATTACAATAGAATCATTTTTTTAATAAATAAATAATAAAATATAAAAGCAGACTGTAAAAGTAGGTAATAGAAAAGCAGACTTAAAGAATATATTAATATATGAACGTGTGTAAAATGTGAAAATTATATAAGAGATTTTGTTTCAATGAGTAGTGCGTTAGAGATGAACAATATAAAGCAGCAGTTAAAATTATAAACAGTTCAATAAATAGAAAATAATAACAAAACATAGCACAATTCGACATGTATCGAGATCTCAGTATAATAAGAAACTCCATATACAATGATCATGGAAGCAATTAAAAGAGAGAGAGGGCATCAACTTGTGTACGTGACAAGACGCATGCAAGCAAGAATTGGGAACGAGACAGAACGTTATCGAAGCAAAAAACTTCTACCAAGATGGCGTAGCTATTGATGTGTGTTGCATAAGGCTGGCGAGGAATATTACATAAAAAAATGTAGTTTTTGTTTCGAAAGGGTGACAAGTTTGGTCACAAACTAAAGTACATATACTTTTGAGTTGGTGTTATCGTAAAAATTGGAATTGATCATGTAAATTGAGTGTTTTTCGACATATAACTGTTCCATGTGCTTCGGCGGGACTAGCGTGAGATAGGCTTCAGAGCATATCGAGTGAATTGTGTTAAAGACGAAAAATCCTAGGTAAATAACAGTGCGACGAATAACGCAGTGAGTAGTAATGGCCATAGGACATATTTTTTAGTCTGCAAGTATAAAATTTTGATTATTTTAAAAAGTAACTTCTCTTAATTTCTGTTGCGTCAATTTTTTACTTTTTGAGAGATAGGGTTGATAAAAGTTTCATGTAATTGTAAATAGTTTTTTGATTTGTTTGTATATTTGTACCATTATGTTGATATCTTTTTATTGTTGTGAACATTCACTTTTAAGTATGTTTGAGTAAACGAAGGTTTTTGCCATAATGTCTTGAATTTCTTTATACAGCCACGAACATCCATTTAGCTTGTACTTTGATAGCCAGGTTTCCACCCCTGAGGAAATCAAATTAATTAATAAATATTTCTCAGTAATTCAAGATTTCAAGATTCAAGATTTTTTTTTATTCCACACATTTTTTACAAATACAAGTTACAGAATGACAACTAAACCAAAAATAAAAAAACAAAAATATATATAATACATATAACCATCCTTGTTTAGCTTAGTAACTAAAACATTAAGATTAAATTACAATAAGAACGTAATTACAAGAACGTAATTGTAATTAACAGTTATAAGTAGTTATATGCAAACAGAGCATAAGTGAGGTTATATGTGGATTATTGCAAATATTATGATTATTATTTTTTTTTATTAGTATTATGGGAGTTAAGTGAAGGTGATTTTTAAGGTTTTGAAAGTAAGGTGAGTTAAAGTAAGGTGAAGCACATGATATTATTCTACGTTGAAGTTGGGAGAGAGATGTTGTGGAGAGTTTAGGTAAATGATGATTTTATCGTTGAAGTAAGGCAATAGGCCTAGGAGGTATATAAATGATTAAGGTTTTACATGGGCGACGACTCTTGGTGTTAAGGTGAATAAATGAAGGAGATGAAGGAGAGTTATTAGTAATTATTGTATAATCCACATATAGCGTTTTACTTTTGATTTAAAACATAATTTTTTTTATTTTTTTTTTTAATTTTTACCAAACCTCATTTTTTTTACACATTATAATCGAAAATATTTTTATTTTTTTGTAACCATCAGTTACAAAATGGCTTTCCCAACGTGGGGCTGAAAAACAAAAGAAGCCATATTTTTATTTTTTGTAACCTTCAGTTACAAAATATGCTTGCAAAACGCTAAAAACGGGCTGGCCAATTTTAGCTTTAACCGTGGCCGTTGTTGGGTTAAAGTTATTTTTAAAAAACATAAAAATTCCAAAAAATATTTAGGTTATTTTTTTAAATTTCTTCGGATTGGCTCGATGGATTAACTCTCAAATCTAAGTTTTGATACACCCTTTCGAATAACATGTCGTAGAATTCAATCGGTTGATTCGTTTTTGAGAAACTGTACGACAAAAATTTATTTACACACATACATCCACACACACACACACACGGTCGGACATCTAGGCGGGAATAGTCAGAATGGCTTCCTGGGACCTCAAAATGTGGAGATTTAATGAAAACTCGACTTTCGAAAATCGGACCGAAATCAATAAATTCCCTTTATTGGTAGCGGGAAGTTAAATATAGACAACCAGAAAAACAACAAACTGTAAAAGATAATAAGAAAACAAATTTCAATAGAAAAGCAATTAATTCACGTGGCGGTTGCATGGGTCAAAAATAAAGAAAAAGTTCCTAAACACATATAATCAGAAACACTAATTTTACCAGCTATTCGCTGTTTTGTTTTTTACTAAATAATTTATATTTCTAGCGCCACAAGAATGACACAGTCGTTCATACATATTTTTATTTTACTGTTCAAGATTATGTCTCTTTCTTTAGATTCATTTTTGATTAATACAAGTTCTTCAACAAAATAAAAGGAGCATTATTTTTGCTTATTAAAAGTATGAATGGAGAAATGTCTTTTAGTATAATACATCTTATTACTAGGAATGTACTTGCAGTAAATGTTACAAGGAAAATAATGTAAACACAAATTTACTATGGCTTGACATAAATAGTATAATTAACAGAAGTCAATACACCGGACATGGGTTGCATTTAAATACTAAAGGAAAACAGGTGATTTGTGGTGCACTGAGTGAAGTCTTAACACATTTTCCTTTATGGACAGTAGTGATACATCGTTTATAATGATTGATGAGACATTTTGCAG
>JAGFPH010010929.1:21131-31334 GCA_018207615.1 Philaenus spumarius
AATTCTTTATAGAATTGACTTATTTGTGTTTAATTACTTGTACAAAAAGAGATATTATAAACCGGCTTGAATTAAGTAGAGTCAGGGTTATTCTATCTGATCAAAGTTTACAATTTTATTAATCCAATAAGGAAGATTATAATTTTCAAAGACTGCTAACCTCAAAACAAGTCATATATAGCCTACATTTAAATTTAATAATATTTTTAAGATACATTTTTCTCAAGTGTATCAAATTAATCACGAGATTTTTACGATACCTTACTAGTAAATAATGTAAATTACATCTAAAAAGACTTACCTTTAACAAAAAGTTGCAAAACTAAAACGCGATATTAATTAACATTTTCGATTGTATAACCTCAAAATACGAATAACGTACCATCTTTTCAAAACAGAAAATTTTATTCGATCAAAGGTTACTCTGCTAATAAACCTTTCATATTTATATTTTCACCGAGAGCCTAAAAAAGCGGCAAACCAATAATTTCATAACCTAACAAAAAGCAAATAATTTTATGCGTTACAATTAATTTTGACCAGACTAGTATTATTGTTGCTATGGTAACGCGTTCAGTTATTTTCGTTTGTATATGTAAATGGCAGGTGTTGAAATATTCTACCGATTGCAGAGTTAAGTATTACTAGGGGCTCTGCCCCTGGACGCTTCGCTTCGCTCGCAGTTGGATAATTCGCTAAAGAATCTCGTTAATCTTTTGCTGGTTTGTAAAGTTAAAACCAGGTTTAAATTTACGTATATTAACAGTAATTACAAGATTAATTATAACCTCAAATACATGCTTTAGAAACGTGAGAGGCTTTAATTACGATTTTAGTCCTAGTTCTACTATCTTTTGTCAACTAAAGTTTTGAAACCAGGCCTAAATATAGTAAAAATTTTTGCAGGATTAACATAACCTCAATACTATGTTTCAGAAATGAGCCAGGCCTATATTACAAAATTGTCTATTAGAATTTATCCATCTTTGCCTAGTTTACCTTTTTTTTGACGAAATAAATTGTTAAATCAGGCCCAATTTGTTCTAATTCCAACGTGCTAAAACAGTATAAATTAGCTTGTTTTTTAATAGTAATTAAAAACTATCCAATGAACAGCTGATTTTGGATAATACTCAATCTCAGTATTTCTACTCCACTCTATTTCCAACTTGCTAAAACTGTTTAACTTGGCGTGTTTATAAGCAGCCGTTTTGATCGCTTTATTTACTATTTCGTTGTTATTTTGTAACCAACATGGCAACCCATAAGACCCTACGTTAAAATTGTTTCAACTTTTAAATTATATTTTCTCGAAAAAATTGCGTTTTTACATGAAATACAACTATATATGGGTATACTTAAAAATCAGAACTACACCTAAATACAAAATTTCTTTGAATTCGTTAGAGCCGTTTTCGAGGTCCGCGACAGATACAAAGATAGATACAAGAATTGTTCATTTGAAGTAATAGGATTACAAATTTAATGTAATATTACCTGTTTTTTCCGTCAAGTGATCCACTAGTATTGTAAATACTATCGCGGTTTCGGACGTATTCAATCGTCCATCATCTGGTGTGAAAAATCGCTCACATGAGGTCGTCAAACATTAAAAAAATGGTTACAACACATTAACATTACAACACATACACAAAAACACAACAAACAACGCACTCCATTGCCCGCACGGTACTGGGTCAAAACTAACCGATGCGCAGTCCTAAATCAGTGGGCATTGCTCAGTATTACATTAACGCTGTATTATAGTCTGTCCGCTCGGCCGTGATACCTGACTTCTCGGAACTCAACCCCCACTCCCTACCCGCTCGCCGGGCCTGCCGGTGGCAAACTAGTGGAGGGGGCGTTGAGTTCCGAGAAGTCAGGTATCAAGGCCGAGTGGACAGACTATAATATAGTGATTCGGTGACCTTATCCAAAATGAAATATATATATTTAAAAACATTCCTGCTTTTTTGTTAATACTTAACTGATTTTGATGATTCTTTTTTTATTTAAAAGATAATTTCAAGTTACTGTGAAGCTAAATATTTTATTTACACATTTATTTCGGCTACATTCCGAGTTTTAAAATTGCATCAGTATGCTACAACTAAATTAATAGGAAATAATTCGACCAAGCAGCTGGACCGCTGACGTGAGTTGAGCTAATTTTCAAAATTAAGTTTATATGCCTATGTTTTAGGGTTTCAACCAACAATTTGGGGAATAGGCCTACTTACGAAGGCGTTGAACAGCTGTCTGTGTGTACCCAATATATTAGTAGAATTTATTTGCGCCTAGTGGCCTCGCGAGTTTGCACCACTTGGCTTCGAACCGGGTACTTTTATGATATTTTATTTAAACTAAACTAATGGTGATCAAGTCTCTACAAGTAATGACATCTTTTGAATAATTTAAGGATCTGTGGGGTTCTACACATACCTTAACTTGGTCAAAGAAAGAGGTCATCTTAACACGTTCACTGTTAAGGAAGCACATGTGTGCTTGACACTGAACACTATGAGAAGCGGCCGACGCACAGTGCATTGTACGCCAACCCCATTTTGGGAGTATTTTCAATACACAAAGTATTGTGTGCTTCGCACGCCAGCCCCCGTCCTGGTAGTATTTTCAATACACAATGTATTTCGTGCTTCGCACACCAAACCCCGTATTGAGAGTATTTTCAATACACAATGCAATTCGTGCTTCGCACACAAACCCCCCGTGTTGGGAGTATTTTTAATACACAATGCATTGCGTGCGTCACACACCAACTCCCGTATTGGGAGTATTTTCAATACACAATGCATTGCGTGCTTCACACACCAACCCCCGTATTGGGAGTACAGTATTTTAAATACACAGTGCATTGCGTGCTTCGCACGCCAATTTTAAGCCTGTGTGTGCTATAGATGCTGGTGTGCATCCGCTTTAAAATATTAGTGATTATTACGTAGAAATAAAAATTAGAGGTTCAAAAATAAAGTAATTTATACTCATTTAGGCTAAAAATATAAAAAATAAAAGGTCAGCTCCATAGCATAGGAAATTCGAAATTTGAGTAGCAGTGAACGTGTTAACAGCAACAAAATTTGTTTCTCGCTGTTGGTTTCTAAAAGTGTGTCCTTTCTGTAATTTTATAAAGGAAAGTACAGGGCCCGCTATTCCAGTAATCGCCTTGTTAGTAACAAAAGGCCTCTGTTAGATCTGAATCTTTTTTGGCGAGAGTAAAAACTAAAAATTTGCGAGCTGGCAACTCAGACGGTTGTTGAGTAACACTTATTCTTATTCTTCTTTAACACTTGGTTTATAGGATCTTCAGATGAATCTGGTTTGACGTTTTTAGATAATATGGGTTATTTTTTCCAGCGCATAGTGTTAGGCGGTATCGGATGAAACTCGGTAAGGGTGTACCCATCAGATGAAATTGAGATCATTTCCGAACTCAAGTTCTGTGAGACCCAGAGCACTCTTTTGCCAGACTGGATAAACAACAGTCCGGAACACGATACTGCTGTAAGGAAGAATCCAATTTGCTTCGACATCGCCAACAACACCCGACCAAGGACCGAAGTAGCTAGCCCCTGAACATAAACCACGAATACGTCTCGCCAGAGCAAGCTCACATCAGCCTTACCAAACCAGAGGTTGTCAAAGCACTCCCAACGCGCTATGGCTCTGCACAGTCTAAATCCTAAAAGAAGGTTAGAGTGGGCATGCAAGTATTGTATGTGTTAGACGTTGTTTGACCCGGGTACCGCGAGAGACGCCAAACCCAACTTAGTAGGTGCAGCTAGTCTTAGTAGGTGCTTTGAATTAAAAAAGTATTCGAAGAAATCATTAAAATGGTTAATTATGACAAAGCTAGTTTATTAAAATCGCGAATATTTGCAAAACCTCGTGAAGAGATGCAACCTCACCACAATAACCGGCGTCCTTATACCGAAGTGAGATGGCTTCGAAAGGTAGCTTATTTTTTTCAACTTAAAGAAGAAATATTAATAATTTTTAGCATAAAACAAAACAGAATTCATGTTTCGTGTTTTTGGCTTTGAAAAAAAAAAAGATTTTGATAAATAAAGGGTCTCAGCTCTTCTTTGGAACGCGCAACCCTAGATATGTAATACAAGATCATTTCAAATAATTCGACCACGCAGCTGAACCGCTGACGTGAGTTGAGCAAATTTCCAAAAATTAAGTTTATAGGCCTATGTTTTAGGGTTTCAACCTGAAATTTGGGAAATAGATCTACTTACGACGGTGCTGAAAGCTGCAAAATGCTTCGCACGCCATTCCGCATATTAAGAGTATCATCAATACACAAAGCATTGCGTGCTTCGCACGCCATTCCGCATATTGGGAATATATTCAATACACAATGCATTGGCGTGATTCGAACGCCAACCCCCGTATTGGGAGTATCTTCAATACACATTGCATTGCGTGCTTCGCACGCCAATCCCAGGGTAAAATCCATTACATGGCTTTGAACCGGGTACTTCTATGGTGTTTTACGTTTTGATCGATTGGGGGAACCAATCGAGCTATAAGTTCGCGTAAAAAAGCAAAATACGCAGAATAACATCCTACATTTATATTTGTAGAAAAAACTCAAAAACAAATTCATTCTCGTAGGAAAAATCTCAAAAAATAGTTACTTCCTGTCAAAAAACGTGCTTCCGATTATTGGATTTTTTTGCTCGTCCGAGCGACGTAGACAACCAACATGTGTACCAAATTTGAACCAAATCGGACTTAAAATGCGGCCACTAGAGTGGGAACACATATAAACATACACATATGATATTTTTATAAAACGTGATCTTGGGATCATGATCGGTGCTCATTTGCTACTCCGGACCTTGGGTCTTACCATAAGGGCCACTGCAATAGCTAATTTTTTCTATGGAAATTCGCTCATAAAGCATGTAAAAAATGTGTTTTAATGTCTTAGTAAAAATGATTTAAAATATTTTTCACACATTTCGCAAATTCCTTTTATAAATAAATAGCTGACCCTTGCGAAGCATTCGCATTCTAAAGTTAGCCATACACGGTCCGATTTGTAGGACGACCGAGTTGGACTGCAAGTTGGATGCATTTCACCACTTAAGGCGCGTTTACATTAATTCGAGCTCGCATTCGAGTTAATGGAATGCGATTTCGTGCGAGTTACTATTCCAGTATCGAATGACGGATCGAATTCCAGCAGCGTTTACATTGATATTGTTACTGGAATACTGAGCAATTGCGAGCGTTGTCGTTTTGGGTGTAATGGCGAAAGTAAAGTATTGTTTGTAAAAGTATGTATAGTATTTATAGTAGTATAAGTGAACCAGTCAAAAACTATGTATTCATGTTTAATGTTTGTATAAATATTTATAGTATGTATAAGTAGTATGAGTGAAATTATTCAAGAAGGTGTGTTGGCGGTTTGTGGATTGTTAGCTGCAGCAGTATCGGAACATTTGAAAACAAGAAAGAAAAGGAAGTGCTGGGTACGTGATTGGATAAGAAGGCGTGATCAATTAGGAGCTTGCAACACATTGTGCCGAGAACTTCAAACGGAGGATCCTAACGACTACAAAAATCTTTTAAGAATGAAACATGACCAGTTTCAATACCTGTTACAAAAAGTTACGCCAACAATCCAAAAAAGTTCCCTTCGTAGGCCAAGTCTTTCTGCAGAATTGAAACTGCAAATAGTATTGCGTTATCTTGCAACTGGTGATAGTTTTGGAACCCTGCAGTACATGAACAGAGTTCCCAAAACCAGCATTAGTAAATTTTTTATCGAAGTATGTGAAGCTATCTACACTGCTTTAGAGGATTACATAAAGGTAAAGAACAAATCAATATGTTAAAACATTGTTTTTAATTATTAATATAAATTTGTTTGGACATTTTATTTATATTTTAACTCTCTATTTTGGGTTGAAATAGATAAATTCATTAAGTAGGCCTAGGCTTTCATCAGTGTCACAACTTGTACTGTCAAGAAAAGTAGTGTTGACACTGTTTTCATCCAATTGGTTGTCTTCGGGAGAAGAAACACGTTCCAGTCTGTTGTGTTTGTTGGGGTCTTAAAGCCTTCATTTTTGTAGCATGTGAAATTTGATGTATGGACATCTCTGCTTCTGCAGCCATTGCCGGAGGAAGTTTTCTGAGATTGGCTGCGACGTAGCTACCAAAACTCTCAAACTCGTCTGGATTACTTTTAGGAGCTATCTCTTGTGTTGCTCTGGTAGCAATGTTGTCCAATTTGTCAATAGCCTTTGAAATACTATCGTTGGTTAATTTATGTTGTTTTCGGCGTTGTATTCCGATGACTGGTTTGGACTGGTTTTTGGTTTCTGGTTTGTGCATGGTGATGGCTGGTTTCCGAGAACTGTTATCAGCTGGAATTGTTATCAGGATTGGAGCTGTGTTATTTTCACTTGAAGGCCTCCCAGTAGCACAATTATCAGCTGTACCTTCGCCATCTTCTTCACTGCCAACAGTTTCAGTTGAAATTTGCGTGCCATCTTCACCAGAATATTCAGGTAACGCATCATGCTCAGTTTTGCCCTCATTTGTATTTATCTGAAACAACAATTGTTTTTTAGGTTCCCATGACTGAAGACGAATGGAAAACTATTGAAAAAGGATTTAATGACAAATGGAATTTCCCTCAGTGTGCAGGTGCTATAGATGGGAAACATGTGGAAATCCAAAGTCCACCGAATTCAGGATCGGATTTTTTCAACTACAAAAAGCGTTTCAGTATTATTTTACTAGCTCTAGTAGATCATGACTATTGCTTTACATTTGTAGACATTGGTGCTACAGGAAGAGCTAACGATGCTGGAGTTTTCGACAAAAGTGATTTGAAACATGCTATAGAAAGCAATTTACTCTCGATTCTAGAAAACTATGTATTTGTTGCTGATGACGCGTTTCCTCTCAAAACATACATTGTGAAACCGTATAGCAAAAGGAATTTAAGTGTAAGAGAGAAAATCTGTAATTACAGGATAAGTCGAGCTAGGCGAATATCAGAAAATGCATTCGGCATTCTAGCTGCCCGATTTAGGGTATTTAGAAAGCCTATTGACTTGGACGAACCTAAAGTAATTAAACTTGTGAAAGCTACTTGCGCCCTTCACAACTGGCTGCGTAAGACGTCAACAACTTACATCTCACATACAACTCTTGACCGAGAAGACCTAGATAATTACACCACAATCAGAGGAGACTGGCGAAACTTAGCCACTACTGGATTAGTGAGCCTTAGACCTTTGGCGCCAGTTCGGCCTTCTCTACAGGCTATGCAAGTTAGGAATCAGTACTGTAATTACTTCAACGGGGAAGGAGCTGTGTTGTGGCAAAACAAAATGATCAGCTAAGTTCACAACACTTGTGAAAATGGACGGATGGATGGTTATTGTTAAAATGGATATTTATATGATAATTAAAGTATAAATGTAGCTTTTGTAGCTTATCATATCATATTTTATTAGGCCATAAAATGTTGCACATTAATTTTGGTACTGACATTTGCAATCTTGTTAACTGAAATTACTAAGATTAGAGGAAAGTTTCTTTCGATTTGTATCTTTTATGTTACTTATTTTAATAAAAATGCTTTGAGTTTTATGAAATTAGAATTTTTCTTTAGTTTGGTATGATATTTATTATTAATTAATTATAAGTTAGTTGAGAAAATCATCTGCTGGAATCAGGGCTGACAAAAGTGCAGGAAGACTAAGCCAGCAGAGGGTAATGGATGGCATGTCTTTGATTATGTGAATCTAATTGCCAACAGCGTTGGCAGTGAGGGAGGGACGAATAGGCCCCGCCCGCACGGCCAGTAGTGGGGAGCAGTGGCGTGGTGGAGGGGGAGAGAGAAAATATTGGTATTTTATTGGCAGATTCACACCGAAGATATCTTTGGGGTAAACTGTTACAGAGCTGTTACATTTTAAAATGTTTCAAAATAATCAAATTGAACTTACGGATAGGTTTGATTCTCCGCTTCTCTTGACAACATGATGTTTTATGCAACTGTGCAATAATTTAAACCATGGGACACGAGGTTTATACACGTCTTCCGTTCCAGCTCCACTTTTTATTGAGCTCTCAATTTTTTTCATTTCCTGATAATAAGTTGATCTCAAATTCTTAATTTTATTGGTAACATCTTTTGTAGTAGTGAACTCCGGTTTCCCCATTTCCTCAGCAATGTTTTTTAGTGCACTGTCTCGAGCGTCTCTGTTCTTGTATTCCAAAGACACTCATGTTGGCTATAAAGCTCCACAAATTTAACATTATCATCATCACTAAACTTAGCCATCACTGAAAATAAAAACGCACAAGCTATAAACAAATACCGAAATATTCCTATTTCACCACACCTATGTTCTCACAAACTAGGCTTCAAAAAGATATGGTATGCGAGCGTGCGAGCATTTCCCAACATGTTGGAAAGTAACTCGAACGGCAAAATGTCATTCGAGCTCGCATTTGACTTCTAGCATGCGAGTAGATTTGCAGTTGACACTAATTCGAGGGGGAATGCGAGCTGTACTCGAATTCGAGCTCGAATTAATGTAAACGCGCCTTTACGATCCAACTTACCATCCAACTAACGTTTCCATTAATAATAATTCCATTAACAGCTGATTTTAAATTTTGAAGCCATTATTTACTTTTCTAAATTTTAGGTTAGGATTTTATTAAAATGTAGACCTGAGCATTGCTGGTTCTTTTAACCTTTATTAGGCCTATTTATAACTGATGTTATAATATAAAATAATTTCATTTTGGACATTTACTATCTTAGTTTTGAGGTTATTATTAATCCTACATCTTTATTATAAAGAAAATATAACATAATTATGTGTATAGAAAGTTCCAACAGGGTTGGCGTGTGGAGCACGCTGGGGTATCCCTAGTAATAAATAAAAAATATACACATTGATTTACATTATTCAAATAGTTATCAAATTTGCAACTCCAAGACAAGAAATCATTCCAATTCAGTCTTCTTTCCTTGTACATAGTGGTAGTTGTATAAAAATGTACAGCAATTACTATAATATGCAAATAATTAGACTAAACAATTCCCTATATTTGGTCAGTATATTTACAATCACTTATATTTTTAAATATAGTAGTCAACTGCCTATATTTTTTTCAGTATAGAAAACAATCCCTATATATTTTCAGTATAGTAGAAAATCGTCTACATTTTTCAATATAGTAGACAACCGCCAATATATTTTCAGTTTAGTAAACAATCACCTGCACTTTTCATTATACTAAACAATCCCCTATATTATGTCAGTATACTTTCAATCGCCTACATTTTTCATTATATTAAACAATCAAATATATTTTTAAATATAGTAGACAACTGCCTAATTTTTTTAGTGTAGTAAACATTCACCTATATTTTTCAATAGGTAAGGAAATTATTTTTGAACTATTGCGACGCGAAGATGCCTACAAACATGTCAGTTTGCATAAATTGCATCACTTGTGCTTACAAACACCTATTCTCCCAGTACAATTAAATAAATTCCAAAAACCCTTTATTATCCATTATTATAGAAGTAAAAATGTACAAAGTGTAGGGGAAAAGGGAAGATCAAACAACAACAAGAAGAAAGTTTAAAATGACAATCGGACGATCACCCCACTCACAGTCCGACTGATCTGGGACTCCGATTTGTCCGATCATCCAACTCGTCGTCCATCAAGCCCATTCACGCTCCTACATCGTATTCTATATCGGACATCGGACATTGAATCGGTCTACAAATCGGACCGTGTATGGCTAGCTTTACTTACTTAAATCCCACTTAATTAAAGTACACACCGTATATTTAGTATCGTATATTGCGTATAGTGCGTCATGGGCATAGCGGCAGCTCTCCAGCTGGGTATTGTTATCATCAGTGTTGCCAACGCCAGGAAAATGTCCCTACAACTTACTTGATCGTACATCAATGTTACTTTCGGATTGTTTATAATTTTTATTTTTTTCGTATAATTGTATTTTGTATATTTTCCGGTGTAGCGGTTAAGGAATAGTATATTTCATCACTCCGTACCGAAAGTAGCTACTTTCGATGTCAGCTGGTAGCAACGAAAACGATCGTTTCCCAAGCTCTAATTTAGAGCAAGGGAAAAACGATCAGCTGATTTTCCCTTGCTCTA
>JAGFPH010010930.1:0-10066 GCA_018207615.1 Philaenus spumarius
CTGCTAAGGTTTGAAAATGTAATAACAAACCCTAAAAACAATCAATACTAATTTAGATAAAATAAAACCTGAATACAAAATCTCACAATAAATACATATTTATTGTGAGATTTTGTGTTCAGGTTTTATTTTATCTAAGTTACTTTCTCACAAGTCAAGCTCATTAGTTATTTACAATACTAATTTGTATTTTTTCCATAAAGCTAGAAAGCTGAAATTTGGAACTTAATAACTTCAAGAAAATATTTAAGACGTAACCTAATCAAAACTAACACGATCTATGCATTCGCAATTAAAGACGCTGCAAATATCACGCTAAGACTGTGATTGACCAGGCTGTAGATTTAGCGGTTGAAAAAACGACGCTCTTCACTCTGAATTTTTTATTTATTTAATTTATTTAGCACACATACCATGACGAAGACAATTGACGGACAACCCGTAGACAATAAATACCAAAGTAATTGAATATACATGTTATAATTCACTTTAATAATAATAGATGGAAGAAAATGAGAGAATACTATGACAATTAATTATAAATCATTTTGTTGCAACAAAAAATTCCCTGTAGCGAAGCACGGGTATTCAGCTAGTTCTTTATAAAATTGAGAATCCGACTTGCGATTCACTTTTAACTAGGGTATACATTTTTATTGCGTAAGGACAAATTTCAAATTTGGTACTTAAAAAATGTCTATTACGTGAGAAATGAACGAGACGCAAAAAATGTGAAACGCAAACCCGATGCGTATTGTGACTGTGGTTAACATGAGACTCTGAAAACAATTTTATGATAAAAAATGAATGAAATAAATGGTGTGAAATTTAACATTGCTCTTACGAGATAACAATCCAAGATGGCCGCCACTACAGCAGACTCTTAAGGGAAACCTTATCCATGGTACGAAACAACCTACTTTGTAAGAGTTTCGCACTATAAAAGGATAGTACAAGGATGGTGTTTTTGTCTGTCCGTCCCAGTTTACTTACATAGGCTACATTTTGACAAAATCTATATACAGCTTGGTATATAGCTTGCATTCCTCATATTCCATGGCTGTAACTACATATACGTGGGGTTTTGTTTCAAATGGTTTTATTTAACGATACCAAAATATTTTTTTTTAATGTGTGGTATGTAGGATGTAGGTTAAAAACAGTGCTAAATATCCAATACGTCCTCCATTTCCGAAAGTGCAAGTGATCAAATTTTGAAGGCTTGGTTTGGAGGTATTTATACAGAGTGTCCCCGAACTCTCTGGAACCCTTTTGTGGATATGTTCCTGGGATCGAGACATATATAAACATATATTTCACAATATAAACATGGTGTCTACGGGACTTATTTTTTCGTCTGTCTGTCTGTATGTGTTTTTTACAAAATACTTAATATTTTTGGAAGTAGAAAGTATATTGAGCTGAAATTTGGTACACCTATTTATTGCGTAACCTCTTATCAATGTACGAAAAATTAGAACATTATTTTAAATATTTTCAAAATGGAGGCCGTTTGTAATTTTTAATGTCAAATATCTCAAAAACCGCTAACTTTACAAAAAAATTACAAGTGTCAAAAAAGTTTACTTTTTTAATGAAAAATACAATAGTTGTTTTATTTTGTCTGTAGCCCAAAGGACAACAGAAATATTGACAAAAAAAGGAAAAATGTATTTCTTGGTAGTTGTCAACAATACACAGAATTACTCTAGAAACAAAATATTTTAAAGTTATTATGAGCTAAAATAATCAGTTATTTGCATTATGTTCCGAGCACTTTCTGAGCTGATTCTACTAGCAAAAAATAATGAAAAAAGTTCATATATTCATAGGTTCGGAAATGCTTCGTTATAGAGTTCTTACCCGTATTTCAGATTACTCACAGAAACGAATCCCTATTGAAATATGTAGGACGTTAATAAGGTGTAAAATTTAATTTAATTTACGTAAAATGAGCAGATCAATTTTAAAAAATAGGTCCCAGTATTGTAACTGCAGTAATTGTTGCGATATTTGACCCAAAACGCAAAATTCAGTCTCAATTTGGAAATATGGGTGAAATCTTTCGGCAGCTGTAACTTGCTAACGAAACATTTCCGGACCTATGAATATACGTACTTTTTAATTATCTTTGCTAGTAGAAACAGCTCAGAAAGTGCTCGGAACATAATGCAAATAACTGATTATTTTAGCTCATAATAACTTTAAAATATTTTGTTTCTAGAGTAATTCTGGGTATTGTTGACAACTACCAAGAAATACATTTTTCCTTTTTTTTTGTCAATACCTCTGATATCCTTTGAGCTACAGACAAAATAAAAAACCATTGTGTTTGTCATTACAAAAGTAAACTTTCTTGACTCTTGCAATTTTTTTGTAAAGTTAGCGGTTTTTGAGATATTTGACATTAAAAATTATAAACGGCCGCCATTTAGAAAATATTTAAAATATTGTTCTAATTTGTCGTACATTGATACGAGGTTTCGCAGCAAATAGGTGTACAAAGTTTGGGCTCAATATCTTTTCTACTTCTAAAAATATTAAGTATTTTGTAAAAAAACACATACAGACAGACAGACGAAAAAAATAAGCCCCGTAGACCAATGTTTATATTGTGAAATATGTTTGTCTCGATCCCAGGAACATGTCCACAAAAGGGGTCCAGAGAGTTCGGGGACACCCTGTATAGTTTACAGGAAAATAATAGTAGTTTCAAAGTTTTTTAGAAAAAATATGAAAAACAAGAAAAACTGTTTAAGGTGTTAGTTACTATGTTTGGGATTTATTACCAACGAATAATGTATTTCAACTGTGGTTATTGTTAGTGTTTAAACGGTTACAAGTACTTTGAGTATATTTATGTTCCATCCGTAATTGTTATTATTAAATGTCGTGTTGATGCCTTGTTTTTTTTTTTAATTTTTCTGGTAGTCTGACGCTATCTTGATGCTTGTACTTAGTCAGACTCGTAATTTTCCTTGTGTGTTTTTCTTTAAACTTATCAAGGCTACGCAAGATAATGTATGAGATTTCTGTGACTTATTTATATTTTACGTGACTCCGTAAATTGGAAGACGAGATTAGAAAATTAAAAATAATTAGCCTTTTCCTTTTCAAACCAGAGAGGGTTTGCCAATATATAGAAACAAAATTAAACTGAAAGGTGAAATTATGTTTGTAAAATGTAATGCATTATGTATGTAGAACGATCATAAACATTTCTCTACTTGAGACGAATCACATGAAGTAAAGAAGATGATGAACATTATATTAATTTGAACGATTTAATAAATTTAAAGTTAATTGTAAATAAACGGTACCAGAAACTGGCACATACTTTATCACAAACATATTTAAATTACTAAACAGATTCACTGTGACTTTATAATTGTATTAAAGTAGGAGAGCAACTAATAAATCTAATTATTGGCTGAGAGAAAATTATTCGATCGGTTTCAAACAAACTTGCACCAAACATGACAATTAGGCCTGTATAGATGCACGAAAAAAGGTTGAAAAATAACCCTCTTTTTGGTAAAAAAAATCAGTTATTATTATTGGCAAAGCGAGAATTTTTGGATTTTTTTTATTATAGGGTACACTAAGGGCTACTAACGAGCCGAATTTTATCAAAATCGTTAGATCCGTTTTTTTTTATAAAGAAATAACTAGTTTTTTGGGAGTTTCTTTAGCCAAAAAGGGGTTTGGTTTTCAAAATTTTGTCAAAACCTTTTTTCGTGCATTTATACAGGCCTGTTTGGTGCAAATTTGTTCGAAATCGATCGAATAATTTTCTCTCTAGCTTTGTATACATACAGACAGACATTTTGTGAAAACCACTTTTTTGGACTCAGGCGGTCCCAAAACGGATTTTTTTGCGATCACTATACCTCTATATAGTATAGTAAGGAAGTAAAAGGTAAAATGAAACTTAATATCTGTGCTTACAAAACTATGTTATTTAAAATACAAGTACAAAAACACATTACTATATTTAAAATACATTTGTAGTGAATATATTACAATGAAACGAATAAATAAATTATGGACATGACTCAAGTAAAAATGATGTTGAATTGAAACGCTTAGGCTACTATAACAACTTCATCGATAAAGTTTTACAATATACAGAATGTATATTACTCAAATTTGATGGGTTTTGACTGATTCTTACAGTCATCGAAATTATGAAATTGTTAGAGTAAGAAAAAGTGATTTTGAATAAACTATTATTTTCTAATTTATAAAAGTACAGTATTAGTGTTGAACGTAAGTTAGCGGTAGAGCATGTGCGAGGGATTTTCTAACTACTGGAACT
This sequence comes from Philaenus spumarius, assembly GCA_018207615.1. Lineage (NCBI taxonomy): Eukaryota > Metazoa > Arthropoda > Insecta > Hemiptera > Aphrophoridae > Philaenus > Philaenus spumarius. The sequence goes on from JAGFPH010010930.1 coordinate 4,319, forward strand.
GTAGTGTGGACTCGAGCAAGACCGACTTTAGCAGTTTTCAAAATAGCAGGCTCGTGAACAGCAACTCGCTCCAGTTTCGTGAAAGGTTCAACAACATCGACCTCTTGCACGGTCTGTATCGGACGACTAACGACGATCCTTCGCGTATGAACGCGTTCACCTGCGGGTTCGGCGGAAGACGGAGCTGGCGTGACGGACAAAACTCTCGCTTTGATCTGACCGGCGTCTCCGTCCGATGACAAGCTGAGGCCGGATCTACCGAAGCCTACTTCGGCAACGCCGCCTCGCGCTGTTAGCAGTGCGATAAGCCGTTGTTGGTTATCCTGGAGCTGTTGAGGAGTTAGGTTTTGCAACGATCGGATCACGTCCGACGAACGCGATGACGGTTTTGAAAGCGCGCGGTCGTCCAAAGCGGAACGGAAAAGAGGCTGTGAAAGTATTTTTGAGTTTTGCTGGCTTCTGGTTTGTGAGACGAGTTCGTTAGATCTTGTCGAGATTTCTTGTGTTTGCGGTGTGGATGATTCCGCGTTGTCTCTGGTCAGCTGAAACATTTGCCCTTCGATTTGCCTGTAAAGTTCATTTCTTCTTTGGTATTGGTTTAAAATTTGAGTCAGTTGATTTTGAAACAACTGTTGCGAATTCTGTAACTCTTGGTTTCTTTGTTGCTGTAATTGTTGATATCTTTTCTGTTGTGTGTTTTCGTCTCGTTGCAGTTCTCTGCCTTGTTGCAGCTGGTTTTGCTGTTCGTTTCGTTCTTCTACTTCTTGCTGTTGCTGAAACTGTCTTACTTCAGCTTGCTGTTCTGATTGAACTACACGTTGTTGTTCGTCCTTCTGCTGCTGTTGGAATTGCCTTGTTTCTGGTTGTTGGAAAAACAGTCTTACTTCAGAATCCTGTTGCGATGACCCGCTTCGCTGTTCTTGATTCTGCTGTACTTGCTGCAATTGACCCGTTTCTGTTTGCTGTTGTCGGAACTGCCTTGTTTCAGGTTGTTGCAAGAACAGCCCTACTGCAGAATCCTGTCGAGAGACACCTAGCTGTTCTTGATTCTGTTGTGGAAGCTGTCTCGTTTCAACTTGTTGCTGTTGATTTTGTTGTTGCAATTGTCTCGTTTCAGGTTGTCGGAAAAACATTCTTACTTCAGAATCCTGTTGAGATGGACCCAGCTGTTCTACGGTTTGTAATGGAGTTTGTCTCGTTTCAGATTGCTGTTGTAGATTCTGCGTTTGGAATTGTCTCGTTTCGGGTTGTTGGAAAAACATTCTTACTTCGGAATCCTGTTGAGATACATCTTGCTGTTCTTCATTCTGTTGCTGCTGCAATAGCCTAGCTTCGTTTTGCTGTTGAGATGAACCTGGTCGTTCAGTATTACTTTGTGATCGACTAGATATTTCAGGATTGTCAACAGTGATAGAGTCTGAATCATCATATTCGATGTCTTCAACTGGCAGATTACTAATACCTCCAGGCTGATCGAAGTATTGAGGAGTTGTGGGATTCTCCAAAGCAGGAGGGCTAGAAACAGGTGACTGTACAGGTGTATCAGGGTATAATGGTGTGGGTGTAATTGGAACTGATGGTATGGATGCGATAGGATACAATGGTGTTGGAGAAATAGGAAATGATGGCACAGGTGCAACTGGCAGATGTGCTGGATGCACAGCAGGACTTACAAGAGTGGGTCCTTTCTGAGTTTCCGACACAGGCTGGGTCAGCTCGACAACAGCAGAGCCTGCGGGTCTTATCACAATGCGTTCTTCGATGTCGTAGAAGGTTTTTTCAATAGCCGGTCTTCGTACTTCTATTTTCCTTGTCGCAACCTTTGCCTTCGCAACATCGACTAACTTTTGAACGTACCCGTGTTGTGCTTCGTACCTCGTGATGGGAATATCGGCAACACCGGGTACGTGATGGATAGTGTCAACTTCCGTCAGGGGAGCTAGTGCTTGGTAATGAGCCGGTGGATTTATGACCGAGTACGGTTGTACTGTCTGAGAAGTTGCGGTGTATTGTTGAGGAACCAGAGGTACTGTAGATGCTATAGATCGTGTTGATGTTAAGGCAGCAGAAGCAAGAGGTCCGTAAGCTACCGAAGTTGTTCCCGCTGCAAGAGGTGTTCCTCGAAAAGCGGATCTTGCAAGGAAGGCAGGGCCTGTGTTGAGAATGTCTGGAGAAGGCGCTGAACGGAAGGCAGGACCTGCGGTAAGAACGCCTGGAGGAGCGGCTGATCTGTAAGTCACTCCAGCTGGGTTGAGATAAGGCATCTGGACGGAGAAGCGGCTTAGTTCTCCTGCCAGAGCACATTGCAGTATGGCGACTATCACCACGTAACTCTCCATCCTTGGCATGAAACACAATAAACCAAAGGTTAATTAGTTTGTAAACCATAAAAAATATTTCTACGGTAAGAAAACAACAAAGTCATTCGAAACTCAGTCAGTTTGACTCTTATTTAACTATGATTTGTTAATAATACTCCACCAACATATAGCTTCAAGAAGTATATAAAAGTAAGTAAAATTACAAAATTTTAGTAATTTTGCATTTGAGGTAAAAAAAACATTAGGCCGGCATTAAAAATGTTTTTGTCAGTGAAAGTTCAAAATGTTGTAAACTTTTTTCTCTCTTATGTCAATTATGTTTTATATTAGTTTATTTACTATGAGACATGTATGTACATCCAAATTAAATGAATCCCACAGCTAAAATTAGATTTTCCAAAGCGAGTTAAAAACTAAAAAATATTGAATAAAATATTAGTTTAAAAAAATTACAGTAAATATAAAAAACAAATAACATTACTATTGTTAGCTATAATTGTGCATTAAAATAAACTACATCTAGAGATGGGAAATTAAAATAATTAGGTAATCTTTATTCCAACACCAATTATTAGAGTTTATCATCATTCATATACTATAACCAACACACCATTACCATAATAATCCGTTTAAAACGCGGAGTATGACCTCAAGAAATGCCTCCCGGACCGGACCACTTGTACTTTGTGTTTTTCGGGTCGCTGATTCTGAAAGTCGGGTCCCGTTGCTCTAAAATCCTGGCGTCACCCATAAAAATTAAAAAAAAAAACACAATTTTTAAGGGGTTTTTTCACAACGTTTATGACACCTTCAAATAATGCTGTGGAATGCACAAATTATGATAAAAATTTAGAAATTTAGTAGCCCCATGGAAACCGACCAAGAAATGCACCACAAGGGTTCACCGTAAGGGGTGAAACCACACTTAATTTGACGGAAATGACGGAAAGTAAAATGTTTACTCTATTTTGTGGAGGGAGGTGAAATGAACGGGGTCGCGAGATTGTCTGAAGCTGCTTTCAACCCCTTTTGGGTTCGAAACTACCTTTAAATTGCGTTCAAGTTCAGGGAAAACAGACAAAATGAACTGAAATGAAAGTCTATTTTCTTTCTCGTTATTTCTTATGAACATCTTTGGAGAGCGATAGTAGAACATTTTTCCACCCCCTAAGGGGTGAAACCTCTGAATATATAAGAAATCGAAAAATTCCGGAAAAAAAACTGCCTTTTCACTTTTTGATGGGTGCCCAAGTGGAGGAGATTTCAAAATTGATTCGCACAGTTTCAACACCATCGTTGCGTGAGAACCACCCCTAGATTGCAATCAAATGCAGGAAAAACTGAGGAAATGAGTGCGAATGCATACTACTTGTAGTTTGGAATATTTTTCTTGTATACGTTTTAGCTTTGGGAAATCCAAAAAATCTCTTGACCCTGTTAAAAAGATGAATAAAATGTACGCAAAAATGAAAAGTAATGAAGACTTTTTCCTCACTTTTGTGTATGCGTTTTTGTGGAAAAGGATCAGAAAAACACGGAAATTTCTTATCCCGCACAAGTAGATTCAAATTGAACCTCCCGCCTGATGAACGGAGAATAAAGTTTTCTAGATAAGAGGCAAAAGGCGGATCTCTAGACAGGCTCCTGCAGGCCCGGTATCCTTTATGTCACATCTGATCACATTAAATTAATACTGCGTATGCAATCATTTACAGTGATATAAACGATTTTTCTGGGTCCTTTCGATTTCTTATACATTTAGGGATGGTTTCACTCCCTAAAAGGGTGAAAAATGTTCTACTATTGCTCTCCAAAGATGTTCATCAGAAATAACGAGAAAGAAAATAGGCTTTCTTTTCAGCTCATTTTATCTGTTTTCCCTGAACTAGAACGCAATTTGGGGGTAGTTTGCACCCCGAGGGGCTGACCCCGTTCATTTGACCTCCCACCGAAAAAATAGAGTAATCATTTTATTTTCCGTTATTTCCTAATTTTTCGTCAAATTAGGAGTTGTTTCATCCCCTACGGCGAACACTCGTGGTGCATTTCTTGGTCGGTTTCTATGGGGCCACTAAATTTTTAAATTTTAATCATAATTTGTGCATTTCATAAAATAATTTGGAGGTGTCTTAAACGTTGTTGTGAAAAATAACTTAAAAAGGGTGATTTTCTGCATTTCTTAGGGGTGACGCCGGGGTTTTAGAGCCGTGGGACCCCGATTTTCGGAATCAGCGATCCAAAATACACGAAGTACAAGTGGTCCGGTCAGGAAGGCATTTCCTGAAGTCATACTCTGCGTTTTAAATGGACTATAATGTGAACTAATAAATAAAGCTAAGTTAAAATAATGCAGTTACTGTAAATAAATGTATTTAAAAAAAATTTTTATGGCCTTTACGTTAGTGTGAATTAATTGTGAAATTTACAAGTAAATTGACTCACTGTTTAGGCTTTTTATTGGTTTTGTCTATTTTAATTATTATACAGCTCAGCTGACTGAAGATATTCAGTTTTGGTATAATAATTAGCTAGTACAATAACTCTAATACCTAGAATAGTCCTTGTAGGCTATTATATCAGTAGCATTTATATAAACAGCTGATTTCATAGTTTGAAACAACTCATATTTTTATATTATATATTTATATACTATTACTTGCCTAAGCAATCTTGTCAATAGTTGACAGCTATTTCACCTAATCAGAACAAAAATGAAAACACTAATCAAAACAGTGTTGTAAAACACATTTAGCCAACATACTAAAATGTAAATTTAAAAACACTTAACATATTATATAACATTTAACGTCACAGTAAGTGACTGTCCTCTTTTACGTTTACCCTAGTACTTCTATTTTTAGGTTATGTTTTTATTTAGGAAAAGTCACGCTGTTCTTTTAAACTTTTGTTATATAATTACTGTTATACGATTAACTTAATAATAGCCCGAAAATGATCCAATAATCAGAACTCCTAACAGTTGTATTATGTATTTTGGGTGGCCTAAGTTTGTACCTTCAAAATAAATATTTTATGGTATTGTCTTGTGGATTGTCATAAAAAAACATTACTAAGGGTATCTGAACTATTTTGTTAATTATTTTTTGATGTTTTGTTTACAAGATATTCTCAAAAGTGTTGCTAACAATCGATTCTTTAATCTGTTTCCGAATGTCGAGTAGCTTCAATTTTGAAAAAAAATAATGAAAATCCGTGATAGAGAATATAGGTTACTGTAAAGGGAAACTATAGCGGATCCGCAATTTTGTAAAAAGTTAATGAATCGTATACTTTTTTTTAATTAACCCTTCAATACCAGGTGTCTTAAAAGTCCCACTCCCCCTTTAACTTTTGTGTTTGTTAAAACAAATAAATATCCTTTGGGGAAAGATACTAACTTAGCCCAAAGTATCTTTTGAAGCAATCG